>JAODUG010005023.1:0-10238 GCA_027564795.1 Aphredoderus sayanus
CATTTTCATGTTTAATGTCATTTAAAAAAAAAATCTGAAATATAATGATTAGGAAATAGTACTCGGTCAACCAGCTGACAAATCAAAAGGAATTTCCTTCAAATAAAATGAGAAGATGTCATTTCACAATATATATACCCAGCATAGCCAAGTTCAATGCTAAATGCTAACATGATAATGTAATGATGGCGCTAATGTTTTTAAAATAAATGTTTTTATTGTTTCCTAGTGGGGATCATATAATCCCGGGCAGAAAATAATTGTTATTTTTTTCTCCTGAAATTGTCTTTTTCACTTAAATTAATTTAAATTCATTTAATGACTGAAATTAAACGGCTGACCATTTTGTTTTAAATAAGTGATGGAGAACTTGCAGTGACTTTTTTCCAGATGGAGGTGATAAGATGGAAATACTGTAAGCAGAAGAGCAGGAGGGAAAGTGGAATAAACAAGGTTAATGTGCCACACCAAACATGCTGAGAATGACATTCAGCACAATCTCTTGACAAGAAATACAGTACTGTATCCTGGTACAAGTGGCCACTTAACATCTTACTGTAGAAAAACTTGTAAAACGTATTATTGTATTATGTATATATTTTAAATATTCTGTATGGACTACTCTATGTGCCCATGGAAATTGTCCCTCTAGGATAAATACTGTGTTTTGAATGGAACTGAATTAAGTATAGATAAAAATGCCACTTTATAGATGAGCTTATTATGAAGCAATAATATGGGTATCAATATATGTGGATTTCCCCTGTGTATGAAGGCAGATCTTGACCAAATGCAACATAATAGTGGATAAACTAGATGTATAAGCATACAAATATGTAATCCTTACACTACTGTACAGTACATTCCCAATGGCTTTTTCTCTCAATCCCATTCCAGGATTTAAAAATATACTATTGGGACCGCTGTCACCTAATGTAATTAACAAACTGAAAGTGCACACTGCCGTCATTCCACATTTGGTGTAACCCCAACATTACTGGTATTACATTACTGACTCCACCAATTGGCGTAGATGAAAGTATGAGCCTTGATATTGGTAGAAAGTTCCGTCAGTGATTTAAAAGAGAATAATAATAGTCACACTATACATGCTGTACATTTTTGCACTGCATGAAAAGCAAAAACAAAATTCACTCTACGAGTGTACTGTCTACTTGCTATGAGTGTTTGATAAATAACCAATGCAGGAAGAGGCGAAGCCAGAACCCTGGCTAATACATCCACTAAAGTTGATGAATCCCTTCAGCTGGATTCACTCTGATTATTATGAAGCTCTTTAATGTGCTCCATCCACTATCCGCACAGCTAATTCCCTCCACAGACCCAATGACCAGAATTAATAAACACGATAAACATTCACAAATTGATCGGAGGTTCAGGCAGAAAAGGGACAGCTGCCATATGCAGATTAGATTTTTAAGGCACCAAAACCGTCTTTTTATGACTAATCACACTGAGAGCTGGTCATACATGCGGCTAATTCTACCTCAGAAGACCTTGGGCTGTGCTATTTTACCATCTTGTACTCATTTTGTTGGAGATTTGTATGAGCATGGGCTTTGTAATGCAGCACATAAAGTACTGTATCATGTAAGGCAGAGAAACCCAGCTAGAACATCTGTGAAAAGGGGAGGAAAAAAGGTGATAACTTTTTGGAGTGTTTCAAAGCGTGAACTCCACTATGTTCTGTCATTTTATCCCCCCAAGATCAATGTGAGCCAGATCACAGTGACACTGTCAAAGAAGTTGTATTATACTGTATATGATTCAAATGAAAGCAAGGCATACAGTATGACACATTGCCACCGAGTGTTAGCCTCAGACATACAGAGGTTGAGAGTGGTTCTTAGAGTCTTCTGCTATCATCTCCAGATTACCTGACTGGCCTGCTGGGAATCTATTTACTGTATCAGAATCTCTCAATTTGCTTGTTTATTATTAAGGTAAGATACATTCAGTTTCAATTTACGCTACCAGTCCTCTAAGTTACTGCAGGGAGGTACCTTATCTCCTCTTCTTTAATCATCCTCCCCTTCACTGCTGTTCCAGCTTAAAATGTTGTGTCTGAGAAGCTCTTCCACTGCGGCTTTTGAGGGTTTGGAAAATAACTTTCTGCTATAATTACTATAGAAAGGCTGTAAGAGTCTTATTATTACACATTCGCATACGTATGATTGTGTGGCATTGTGCGTGCATGTCTGTATCTCAGCTGCATTCTCAAAAGGGCAGCAGCACATGAAATAAATGGATCCACTAATAATTGTATTTTTCTATATACTGGGGTCTTAAAAATTAAACAAAATAATGAAATCTGCTGCAATATGCATTTGCCAACAGATAATATATGTGGTATGTTTTTCCCATAATTATAAAAATAAAATAACATAATAAAAATAACTGTGGTACTCATTTGTTGGCCTGTGTTCAGATCTTCGAAAAAACTTTATTGTGTTATGGACTAATGAGCTACTTAATAAATCTCTTAGCGCCTTTATGTCTATGTGTGTGTGTGTGTGTACGTGTGTGTGTGTGTGTGTGTGACAGTGCACACACTGCATGTTCTACACTGATATCCTTAAGTACAGTTAAATCCATAATTCACCAAGCCGATCACTGTCCAACATCTTCTCAGGTGTCATGTTTTCTCAATGAACGGCAACTCCACTGAACCAAATCAGACCTGCTTATCAAAGTTCAATGTATAAAGCATCATTATGTGTGTTATTAAAATAATAATGTATTATTTATTGTTTTACACAATATGCAATCTGTTCTGAGATAGTTTACCATGCTGATCGATAACAAGGGACCATGACTGAAAAGACAACACAGGAAGTTGAAACATGGCCTGGGCTGGTGTGTGCGTGTGCGTGCGTGTGTGCGTGTAGTCAGAGGATTATGGTGTGGCAAAAGCTGTGTGTTGGTGTGTATCCGTGCGTGCTATGAGCATTTATGCTAGGTCGGCATACTGTATCAACACACAACACCCTGGGGATTTTTATTTGCCTCCTAGGATACTAATCTCTTTCCTCAAGTCAAACTTTACCATGAGATTAGTCACTGTCATCTCCTGGACTTTCAGTTGCTAAGGGAGATAGTACAAGGGGGATTTAAACTTTGTACTTTTCAACAGACAGAGTAGAGAGCATTCACATCTTAACCTCAAAGTGCAAGGTGAAAAAAATAGGGGAACACTGAAAAATAGGGGAATATCTACACAACTAATCTTTATGTTAGTTTGTTCTTTGTGCTCAATTCATGATTGCATTTTTAAGAGGAACCTTCATTCAAGGGAAATATTTTCAGTCTTAGAGCGATAACGTTTTGAAAATATGTTTTTGGATAAACCATATACAGTACATGTACTCATATGCATGCATACGGGGGAAATGCAGGGTGGAGTGGTATGGGTATACAAGTTCTTTCACCATTTAACTGTTTTTTTCCATCAGGTTATTGCTTCCTACTGCCAACTCAATTTTGAAGTGGGCACTGGGAAATAGTTGGAGCAATATTGTGTGTTGTGTGTTTAGTGTAACATCTGACCTCCAAACTAAAATAAAACTAAAAAAGAATGCAAAAGCATGACCACGCTCACCCTAGGAGCTACAGTAGTACACTATTGTACTTGTATTTGTATTCCTGTATTCCATCTCTCACTGCTTACTTTGTCTCTCTAACACTACCTTATTCAATTCAATGTCTTACGCGCACCCAGACACATACAAAACACATCCGCAAGCACACACACAAAAATCAATTGTCAGGACAATTATTCCCCACAGAAAACAAGGTTTAGTGTTGCACAGAGGCTCCACACTCCACCAGAGCATCAGCAATCCCATTATCCTTTCATTAGCGCAATACAGCATGGCGTTATAGAAGGCTCACATTTATTCTATTGTACTGTCACACATAAGGGTGTGTGTGTGTGTGTGTGTGTGTTTGTGTGTGCGTGTGCCTGCATTAATGTGCTCCCTCGCATATGTTTGCATGTAGAGCGTGCGTGTATGTTTGTGAAGAACTGAAGGAGAGGGGTGGAAATGGAAAAATCTAGGCCAGCAGTAATGAGTTTCACAGCGATAGAAACACCAGCCCTTCTATGATCTATTTCTACATCGGTCTGTCTCTCTCTGTGTGGGTATGCATGTTCATTCATGGGTGTGTGTGTGTGAGTGCATTCTGGGTTTTCTGCATAAAACAGGACTATGGTATGGACATGGAATAAATAATTGTAATACCTTTGTTTTCTAGTATCTTATGGGACAAACATTCTGCCAGGTAAACTGTACATTTTCCAGGACCTACATTTAGAAGGACAGGTTTAGTGCAGAACATAGACAGGGTCATAATGATGTAAGAGAAAATCAAATGAAAGCACTGACACGTACACAATAATCACATGATAATCACACACTATATACACACAATAATCAACCAATAAACACCCAATCGATTGTGTCCATCCGTGCAAAACTAGATCTTTTTCTCTGTCTCTCACACACATACACTGACAAACTCCATGCTTGGGGCCATGCAGTTGATTAGCATCAATCCAGTTCAATAATATTCACCACATGTAGGCCACTATAATCCAGGAGCCAAGTGGTGGCGGTGGTTCATTGTGTGCTTCAGTGTGTGTGGCCAGTATAAGACACCCAGAACATGGCTTCTAGTTGGGGGTCAGGCTTATTCTCATTGTAAGCCACAGTGATCTTACAGTACATGACAGGTCACAGTCTATCTAATGTTAGTAAAATGAATGTTAGGCTGTGTGGGGTTAAATGTGGGTATTTTCACATTTAGGCATTTTGGCATATTGTTAAACCTCCTGTTGTCCTCGAGTTTCAAACGCTTTGCCAGATGATGGTGCCATCTGATTGTGTATGATTGTGTGGTTCTTTTTATTGTCAGTACTGTTAATTCTCCTGAAGGACAGCCCTCCTGTTGTCCTTTGGTTTCAAACACACACCTTGTTGTGGCAGCAGTGCACATCACATGTGTGTGTAAGCTGTAGAATTAGGTTTAGCGCCTTCTATCTACCACAAAGAGGTAGTGATTTGGGTCAAATTGACCCGGAGGACATCATGAGGGTTAAATGAAACGCAGCTCTCTTTGATGGGTCCAAAGCCTGACAAAATAGGGTAACATCAACTCAATACAATTCTAGGCCAACCGGGGCTCACTACAGTACTTTAGATAATCTCTAAACATGGATTTTCATGGTTCAAAACCATAATACTGTACTTTATCTGAGGTTACAAGTCAACTGGCCAACAATGTCTGAGGAAAACAAATGTCAAATGGAATCAAAGAAAAGTCTTACTAAGTCTACAAGCTCTGGCCTGCCCAAATAATGCCCATAGTTTGAAACCAAGCTAAACAGTATATACTCTACACAGTAGACATTTCACAACATTTAATGGGTGTCACTTTTCTTACCGAGCAGTGTTTACAAGGTGGGTCAATTCCTTGACCTACAGATCTGTTCTTCAGCTGGCTGTTGCCTCCATACATTTATTTTCTACTGTATACTGAGTTGGCCCCAGTTAATTCAGGCAACAGCACTGAACATTTACTGCAGCATATCAAAGGCACAGATAAAGTTCTATAATGAATTGGGGGAACTTCACAATCTCTTCACGGTGGGGAGAGCTAGCTGAGCAAAACTGGCACAAAAAAGAAAGGAAAAAAAGAGCATAGTAACCCAGAGGTGCCTAGAAATATGAGCTAGTATAATAAGATTGTATAAAAATTATCTCCCAGGGATAAAGGAAAAAAAGACAACCGCAATGTGATTGGAGTCAATTAGAAAAGGGAAGCTCTCTGCCCCAAAACATTTTTATAATCATGGCTCGCTGTGCAAATAATGGTGAGGTGTAGAAAATGATGCCAGCTAAATTCTGCAGGGTTGCTATTTTCTGGTACACAAGTGCAAGCAGTGTGCACATCGGCACACGGACGCGCACATGAACACAGTAAATCAATGTCATAAAACCAGTCTACCAGGACATTTTACTTCACTCACTGTGCAGCTGTTGCGATAAGCCAGTTAAACGGACCAGCTGACGCCATGACAACTTTCTTGCCGCCTAACATGAACCATAACTTGGACTAATAACCTGCTGCGTATTATTTTTTATATAGAAAACATCCATCAGCTGAGGCAGTATACACATCACATGGGCAGACATTAACGCCTGCATCTCTAAGTACAGCACACTAAGGAACATGCACACTCACAAGCATCTCACATTAAATCTGGCTAGGTGGTAAAAAAAAATAAAAAAAATAACACATTATACGTTAAGGAGAAATTTGCATGTGTCTTTTAACAAGGAACGCAAGACAGCGCATATTTCATGAGCGATATCTCCATTAGCACACAGCAGCTTGATGTAGCTGCTCCGTGCAGTGTCAATGACACCGTTTCCCCTATGAATCTCAACCTGTTTGCCTCCGACATTATGCTGAGGGGAACAGAAGCGAGCACTCTTATCTGTATTTGTTTAGCTTAATGCTACTCGCTGGCCACTTCTTCCAGATGACCTAGATGTTTAAGCATACAATCAGAGTGTCTCTTCCCGCAGCCAGAGCTTACAAATACAGCACCTTCACATACAAGAGTGCTGACGTACAGGTAGCCATTTAATACACATAGCACCTTTAAACATAGTCCAACTGGTAACCGCACTGATCAGCTACACAAATAACATATGATTACTGTAAGTACATTATACAGATGTACACACACACAGTACTGTGCACACAGAATGATTTCCCTCTCACATTCGTTTATCTTTACTGTTAAGTAAAGATACTGTAAGATTACTGTAATAGCTCGCAAACAACTACAAGGTTTAGGTCAAAAATATGGTGAACCATTGATCCCAGTCTGTATGCACATACAGACCCAGAATAATTCCTGCACAACATATTAAAACTATATTTTATGTTTTGATCAGATTCAGATTAAACGTTATTGTCATTGCACAGTACAGTACAGTGCAGGGGCAACGAGACACAGTTAGCATCTAACCCAGAAGTGCAAAGAAGCAGTAATACTTTATGTACAGTACATACTGTATGTATACTGTATATAACCAACTATTGCATCCAGACGCGAGCTAATAGAATATGTATCCACAAAGAGGAGGAGGAATGCACTGCTAACCCACACATATCTGAATAAATACAGCACATACCCTATGATGTGTGGATACAGATTACTCAGATTAGGGACATTGTCATAGCGGGCAGTTCATCTGGCACTAAGCCTGGCCTCAGGCGCACACTGATCCCACGCTGGAAAGCTCACAAGCAGGCTTTGTTTAAAACATGCTAGTGCTTTAATCAATGTGGAGGAGACTGTGTCCTTTGACTGAATCCTCTTAAGAGTCAAATGTAAGGGAGGCTATAAACAATAATTATGGTATGTGAAGTGTTTCACTTTGCCGAAACAAATTTTTTTTTTCTTCAGATTTTTATTATTATTATAAGGCAGAATAGTTAATATTATTAAGGTATTATTTTTCATTTATAATTTCACTTTAGAAGTAGGACAGAGTGTCACTGGCGAAAAGCATTCAATAGGAAGCAGACCTGTCATGAATACAAATAATGCATCCATTACATATATACTGTGTATATACTGTATATATTCACACACATACATTACTGTATAATGATGACGATGGGAGAGCAAAATTACATGTCACCTGGGGACCACATCCAGACCGATGGAAACCATGTGCCTCTGACAGGGAGCAGACGACAGGTTTGCAGCATTATTGGTGCATGTTTGATGCCCGAGTGTTGACATAAATGCAATGGCTCCCTTCAACTACAGCATGGCTGGGCTTGCTGTGCAGTGCTGAGCTAAGGGGAGGGGTCCTAATTGGCCAACACTCCTGCCACCGATCAGTGGGGCGTCATGAGGCCAAGTCTCCTGCCCGGCTTTGCTTTTATGATTGATTATAATTACAGTAGGGCTTTCTCTGCAAATCCTGGCTTTCCTGGGTGGGCGAGCTATAGTGTCTAGCAGAAGCTCAAATTAGGGGGTAAAGCACAGTAATATGTTGAATACATACACGCACACACATGCAGACACACATGCACGAGTATGCGTACACACAGGACATGCTCATGCAAACGCAACCATAGAAACACACACACACACACACACACACACACACACACACACACACACAGCTTTATCTAGCAGCCCTGTCCTTGAACACTGAGTGTGGAGGTTTGACAAAACCAGTCAATTAAAGAGAAACAGGGGCTTTCACTGGAGGAAGGAGAGAGACAGAGGAGATCTACAGTATGTACACACACACACATATGCATACATATATATATATATATATATATATATATATATATATATATATACACATTATATGTGTGTGTGTGTAAAGTTGATGACAGTGTATGGAGACCTGTGGAGGGGTGAATCAGTGCCCCAGTGACAAATACCACACGGGTGCAATGAATCTATTCTCACTGTGTTTGGTTGGCATAATGAGTTCGAGCCACGGTAGGGCACATACATCTCGTCAATGGAATCGCCTCGCGAATCTCTGTCTTAGTTTCTCTATCGGTAAACAAGCCAAGGCACCTGGCAGATGCACCGCTTTGGCACTCGGACACTTTCAACTCATTAGCAGGCTCATGCTATTTCCAGGATCCCTGCAAATAATCCCCCCCGACACACACACACACACACACACAGACTGGCAGTCTCAGATAAAGACAGGAGTGGTTAAGGCAAAATAAATGCTATCGCGCTGGTGTTAAACAATCCCCGATGTACACAGAACACCCCTGCATGTGTGGGTTAATGTACAGAGGCATTATCTGAATAATGTGAACCTACCAGTGTATAAAGACGCATTATTTTGTCCTCTCTCATGAACAGCCATGGGAACAGCCAGGTGCAGCAAGCCCAGCTTCACAAGCAGCAGGCATGCACTTATGAAAAGGCACTGGCTCCGTGGTGCCGAGGCTGGGATTGTGTTATTTCCTGTGATCACTCTAGGAGATGTCCCTCCCTCACTGTGCTCTAATTACGACATTTGAAGTTTGAATCAGGGATACAATATGAGGTGGGCAAAGCACTTGGTCTGGATCAAACATTTTCTAAACCCACAAGATCATTTTGGCTCAAATATGCAGGCAAGAATGCACTTATTTATTTATCTTTTAAACTGCTTCATCATGGGGCATTACCATATTATACATTATAAAGTTTGTATTACAATAAATAGATGAATGGTCAATTGGTTGATACATTAGCCAAATTAGGTAAAATTACAATAAAATTATACAGGCCTACGTAGATTATTGTAGAATGTAATTTAACTTGATTAGCTAAACAATGTACTGTAAAGGAAATACAGTATAAAGTCTGTTGCACACTTCATGCAGAGCACAGAAGCAAGTTTTTGAGGGTTTTAGCTAAGAAAATTAGTAAAAAAAAAAAAAAGGAAAAGTACTAAAAGTAGACTGCAAAAATGTCAGCTCCACAAGCAGCGTCCTCCTCACATGCAGTGTGCAAGCATTGCCTGCTCCCATGTCACTGATCAGCATGGCATCAGATCCAAAGCAAATTCACTCCGCTTCAGCTCCATGTGTAGTGTCCAATGGACTACATATATGTCGTCCTTGCATCTACATCCTCCACTGTTGGCAGGTGATCAGCACTGCAGAGCCTCTAAAGTTTGTTTAAGTTAATAGTTTGAGTGCCTTTATAATTGCTGTGAGCCTCAATGATCAGGTACATCCTTCCATTGGAATTAATTAACTTCAATTACCTATTTCACTGATAATGGCAAGTTACAGTACTGCATTTGCAGTAGAATACTGTTCAGTTAGACCTGATACAGGCAGGTTCGTCGACAGTCGATATTTCCGAGTCGGCATTCCCTACTTCCAATCTAAATGTGTCCCAGTGCATCTGGTTGGGAAAACAGCAATACAGTACATTCTAAACTTCACCAACATCTACCAAGGACAATCAATAGGGATATATGTCCACAGCGCCATTAGTGAACAGAAACAATAAAACAGCTGATTTAACAGATTTGCATTCAAAAAAGAGACGGAATTAGACTAATATCCCTCGTAATGTACTCCGGGTCAGAATGACCCAAATCACTAGCTCTTTGTGGCAGATAGAAGGCGTTAAACCTAATTCTACAGCTTACACACAC
>JAODUG010005024.1:0-10238 GCA_027564795.1 Aphredoderus sayanus
TAAAATAATTCATTATTTCATAACAATTTAATTTCTATAGGCTATATTTTTTTAAATAAGAGTCGGCTCTTCACATACGCGAGCCGACTCCCGACGTTCACCTACAAGAGTCGGCTCTATGAGCCGGCTCATTCGCGAACGACCCATCACTACAGGACACTGAGCAACAGTGAGAACAACAAGAGTGACATGCAGGGATTTACAGGACATAGCGCTGGGTTTAAACCAACAGTGTCATGGTGTATATGCGGTAAAACAACACACACAAATACTGTAACTACTGAGGGCACAGACCTGTAGGTATCCATGCAGACTGAATCAGCTGCTCCATGCAGTCAAATGACTAAGGGCACTGTGTTTACCAATTAGTCATGTCAGCATGGATACACTCTGCTGCTTGACAGAAACAGCCAACAGCCTCCCCTTAAGATAGGCATACACATTAGCACACTTATAAGCAAATAACAGACACCCAGAAGCGTGTGCAAAATGCAAAACATGACAACTGCACACATGCGCACCATGGATTCACAAACATTGGTTTGAGCAACCCCTTAGACTGTATGGCCTTTGCAGAAACCATAAGGTAAAAGGTTATACAGCATCCTCACTTAAACAGGAAACAGACAGATTTCAGGTTGAAAATAGCGACTCCTGAAAGCTAGTGAAAGATAACAAGATGACCTTTTCATGTACAGAAAAGGAAATGTAGTGTATTTTAATGCCCCGACTCAGGCATGACTTTGACCCTTCCACATTATCAAACAAGGAGCCATGCTTTCTAATTTTCCCAGGCTACTAATGACAGGACAAGGATTTGCAACTCAGAATACGAGCTCTCCCCACACACCAATTGCTGGTTGTTGTTTTTTCCTTTTCTTCTGAAGCTCTTCAGAAGCTTTGTCACACAGTGACAGTTCATCTTGAATAGAGAGAAACTGGAGGCCCGTAGTTCCCCTGTCATGGTCACCGACAATGTCTGAAGCGAAAGAGTGAAGATGAGATGTACTGACACAACAGACAGAGAGAAGGGGAGACAACAGGAATAAAAGATGGTCTGGGGAGAGAGGCCACATCACGTCAGCAGGACAGGTGCTCAAAAAGCTGGTTTAAATGCATAACATCTTGAATTATACACACATATTTGAGTGCCATGCCATTTTCAATGCCATGGAAAACTGCAAAGAAAGACTTATTGAAATATCCTATTAGAAAAGCAAGCTCAATTCCAACTCAGCCATGCTGGGAGACATACTGTACTACAGATGGCATTATGGGATAGACTGGTTATAAAAGGAAGGACTGGAAGGGACTAGGATAAGAATAGGATTAGTCTCCATTACACTCTCAGTGTGAGATGGAAAGCTGTTATTGTTATGATGTTATTAGCCTCCTTGGCGTCCCAGTTCTGAAGGTTTCCCCCTTCCTTCCTAAACCCCTGCTTATTTATTTATTTATTTGTACTGAAAATATAGGTCACACATTCATACAAATCATACATATTTAATAGTCTTGCAGTTTTAATTTGAAATGTCTGCGAGCTGTCCGTAAGACCCTGGGCATGAATGAGGCATTCCGCAGGGCTCACCAAAATAACACAATGAACACAAAGATCCTCTTCTGAAACTGAAATGCTATGGAAATATACATGTTAAGTATTATCCTGCCATGTTTGTAAAATGCTCTTATGCTCCTAATATGTACTGTCATACATAACATGAAGAAACGATAGAGCCAAAATAGCTGGAGATCTTACTGCTTTGTATAGTGGACTGTTGTTGTGAGTTGGCAGACCAAATATAAAATGTAGCAGTTAAGCAATCAAAGCTAATGCTTGTAGGTAGAGGCTAGGTAGGACCCAAGCAGAACAAGTTATTTAACATAAACAGGAGGAACATATAGGGAACGAGCACCACAATATACAAACATCTACAATTACCAACACAATGGCTTAAATGCACAGGTAAACAAGGCAGGACAATGAGGAGAAGGTGAAACTAACAAACGTGATTCACTTAATGACACTGGTGGAAATAATAAAACAATCAGCTATGAAACATAGGGGGCAGGAACAAACATGGAACTCAAGGAAACATGGACTGTAAATGGGGAAACATAAAACACAGGGAAAACAGAAACTGTGAACACAAGAAAAGCCAGACTGTGAAACAAAGGATCTACATATCGATACTCACATTTTTATAATAAAAAGGAACATTTTCAGTTCTTTATGCAAAACAATATTTTAAACTATTAAGTGAAACAGAAAAAACAATCACATTTACTGCTACCTCTGTGAACAAATCAGCCCTCCCTCTCTCTGATTGGTTCATGCAATCACATGACTAGGGATGGGACGATATGAAAATGTCATGATTATATGAACAGAATTATCATGATTAACTATTTTATCATGATTAATTTATAAAATAGGCTTTAACCTTATTAGCACAACATTTTCCTCAGACCATTTGCATGTTCTCTTCTCAAATGTTCGTGGCAAACACAAAGCAAACATCCACCATTGTTCGTCAGTTTGAATGCACTTTGAACCACCCTTTCATTGCAATGCTTCACAAATAAAAAAAAGTGTCAAATTGTTAACCAAGTACGGTAAAGAGTTAGGCAGTCCGTGTTTTCTTTTGAATTAATCCACTAATAGCTTAAAGGTTTGGCCATACTGCTGCAAATGCAGTCGTGTATGATTTTGCGCGGTAGGCTACTAAAATAAATCAAGAATAAAAATACTGCATACACCTGTAACCATTTGGTTAAGTCAAAACGGCGGATCTGATATTCTTGCATTAAGTTTGGCAGATCTTTTCAAGTCCCTCGAGGGAGAATTATTATGATTTACGATAAACAGTATTTTTGAATTTCTCCACGATGTCATTATCGTGAGTATTTCCATCGCGATTAGTAGTGACATCGATTATCGTCCCATCCCTACACATGACTGTGCTTGTCCAACAGACAGGCCACATTAGAGAATGTTTATGTGTGATATGTAAGAGAATCTTTATGCAGGTTAAAACCTTTTTAAACTTTCTCATTTCCATTCAATTTCAAGACAACAGTTACTTTGATCTGTTTGGCAATTAGAATACCCTGAATATGTAACATCTAAAAGGTGAATAGCTACCAAACACCAGCTCTATTTCTGGGAGGCATCAGGGAGCCCAGAGACTAGCTTTTTTGGTTGGCTTTTCCCCTTCCATAGCAGGCAGACACTATCATTTCCTCCACATATCAATCACTAAAGTGAAATGGAGACAGAGTGCTCTGTCTGAATCTTCAGCACCAATCATCTCCACAGTGATTACATGAGACTAACAGACACGCTCAGTCAAATAAGCACCCTGTCTGTGTGACACTCAACAGACTATGCAGAGGTCATTACAGCTCAGAATAAAAGTGTGAAATACAGAGACTTACTCTGGGATGGGATATGATGTTACATGTATCAATCCGACTACAATAAATGCTCAAAATAGTATCAATTAATATGTTCTGTAAAAGGTTTGCCTGTTTTACTAGAATAAAAAACAAGATAGGCACATCATAAAAATAAGTGAAATGAAATTCTATGGTACAGTATAGTGAGAATAAAGTAATACGATGGATGTTGAGGTTCTGTTGCTTCATTTTGCATTAATTTAGCTCTGATTAGATAGCGATCTGGGCCACTCTGTCTGAGAACCAGAAAATGAGGCCTCCTGTTAAACACAGCTTCTTCTCAGGACGTAAGTCTGTGTTAATTGTCCCTCAGACGATATAACTGATAATAAATCAGACAGTGAGAGTAGTAAGCTAAGTATTTGATACCACATTCATTTCTTGTTTCTCAGCTTGGCTGTTTGCCAAATGACTTTGCAGCTAAATTACCGTGGAGGAATACCATTTTCCCCCGCAGCAGTTAGCAACCATCATGCTAAATGTCTGCCAAATTAGTGGACAAATCTTTTGTTAGAGAATCCGATCGTAGCTCCCCTTACTAGAGTTACATTCTACAGTATGGCAACAGAAAACTGATATAAAGGTGTCTATGCTTTTCTGACCTTCAAATGATCTTTGGGTGAAAATTATAGTGGTCCACATGCAATGTTTGGATAGAAGTCTACTGTAAAATGCAATCCACCATGCCCTGCATCTGGCCATCTGTAATGGAAATGCTCCAAACTAAATCTAAGATGTTAGACATGCTTGATAAGAGACAGGGACAGGTTTCTCAGATGAGTGGAGCCGTAGTTTTATAGTTTAAATGTATTAAATGGGCAAAATCAATAAACGTCAGGACTGTCTGCCTGCCGGGCCAGAAAAGACAGAATGTTTTTTATTTCATGCTCTATCAAGAAATAAAATTGCCAAGAGGACAGTCGTAACCATGGTTAGGTTAAGATGTTATGAATTGTTACTCTCTGTGATGATCATTCCTCTAAGAGAAAGACTGTTACAAGACCAGAAAACACCACAAGAAATTCAACTGACATCTACTGTAGCACAATATCTTACTGGAGTGAATATATCAATGAAGTCATATTAAATTAAATGAGACATGACAACTTAACAGGATGCCTTACCTAGAGGCGAGCAAATAGAGAAATAATGTTACTGTAAATGTGTTTAATATTATTACATCATATTATTCTAAATATCAGACTAGCAAAGCTAAACTAAAACATTTACAGCATATAAATAATAGAAATAATGCATTGAATAACATGTTTTGCTCTGCCCATGGATATACACAACCACAAATATGAAACCCAAATGCACATTTTACTGTATACCTATACTGTGCAAACACATGTACTGTACTCTAAATGCTAGGACAATAGATCTGGGGTAGCAGGTGTGGGGGTTATCAGTACTCCCCGGCCCTCTGGCAGGTATCACAGAGGAGCAAAGAGCATATATAGAAGACATTGTTTTGTTGTGAAGGGTCCTTTGTTGACCAGTCAAGACCGCACGGCGTTCCAACTATTCTCTCATTCTCCCCAGCAAAAGTAAACAATTACCTTTCCATGGAGACCTTTGTTCTAGGGTTTACCTCTGCCCTGTCTAAATGTCAACACTGTTATTTCTTGAACCATCTACTGGCTCTAGAAGAGATAAGCCCTACGATAAGGTTTGGCAGAGGTTTTTTTTGCTTCTCATTCATTGTTCCAGTTCCAGTAGAGCGGTGGACAAACAGCTAATTTGGCAGGCCAGCTGTCGGTCGCCATGGCAAAATCTTGTTGCTCAAGCTTGGTTCACAATTCATCTGGTTACAGTATAATGTCATTATGTCTTAAGTTAGTTGGAGCATCTGGAGAGGCGATACTGGGGAAAGAGAGCAGCAAGATATCACTGACAGCACTGCACCAGTAATGGAGCTGGGGCTGTGATTATGTGTGCTCTCAATTTGAAAGTGGAATAAAGTCTCATCTCTCCAAAAAAGCTTCTTATAAATCCCTAGCCACCAGAGGCTTGCAAAGTTCACTTGCAACTCAACACATCAAAAGTGTTGGAAAATATGTTTAAATTTCTATGGTTCTAAAGTGTAAAGAAACTGTGGCACAGTCTAAATGTAAATAATATGGAGATGTAACTTAGGTTTCTCTGTATCCAGACTTTTATACTGATGGTGAATTAGATATGGGATAAGCTAAATGGAATGTATTGTAAAAGAAGATATAATATTGTTTCCCGAAAACTAAAACTAAAACTATTTTGCACAGTAGATGTCAATGATTTGTTAGTTATTATGCTGACAGTAAAATGTTTATTATGAATATAACCAATATTTAAGAGCCCATTGATCTGTGGTGCAGCTTATTCACATTGTTGGTGAATGATGACCTTTATCTAATGACATTTAACGATCATTTAGTATGACATTATAACATGTATCAAAACAATGGTGTGTGTGTGTGTGTGTGTGTGTGTGTGTGTGTGTGTGTGTGTGTTGTCTTGGTAAGCAGTGCAGTAAACCAGTGCCATGTGCCTTGGGTGGCACATCAGGGACAGCTGGATGTTGTCAGGCGACTATAACACTGATGGAAATGGGCTGATTGCAGCTTGCTGGCCCCTCCTGCTTATAAATCATCCTCACAGCCTTCCAGAGGTGGAGCACAGCAACAGCTCTCACCTCACGCCTACAAGCAAACCTGACTCGAAAAAAAGTACCAGTAATTTGTGTCATTTGGTTTTACCCGTAAACAGCGAGCTAGGTGGGAGGATGTGCAAAAACACAAATATACAATAAAACAACCTGAACTCAACTGAAAACAATTTCCTTGGAACTGCATAAAGAATTTAGTGGTCCTTATTTTTGTTACGCTAAAATTCACAAATATTTGCCCCTATTGTTTGATGACATCGTGTTTATTTTCCATGTATGCCATGAGTATGAAACGATGCAAACCAATATGGAATGGAAAACATGAAAGATAAGAAACAATAAAGGTTTTCTTCCATGCATGACAAAAACAAGGCCTTCTATCATCATGTCCTGTGACAACCATACCGTTATAAAGTAATAACTATGTTAAACCTCTTCTCTCCTTGGACATCAGATGTGATTTGCCAGGCGTTTACACCACCCACACGGCTTGTCTCAGACACATCTGAGAATAGAGAGCTACTCAGTGCATCGCTTGCCTTTCTGTAGTCAGGTGCTGAACAAATGCACAACTGTGAGCAACTGTAAATAAGATATGTTTGAGCATCACTGAAATGTTATGTTTGCAAAAGTAGCTTCGTTTTTCCTTGTGCCTGAATTTAACTGAAAAACAATTAATTTAACACTTGTGTAATTGTACTTAATATATATACACAGTATATATTATATAATGGTGATTACGTTGGAGTAGTATGCATTTGCACAAGTGAAGTGAGGTGAAGATTGAACGGCAATACAAAATAAATGACTTAAATGTCTTAAATGTAATGATAATTAATCACATGCAGAAATGTGGATTCCTTCAGATGGCAGTCTAATTGGTGCAGTGAGCACATTATGAACTGCACAACATTAAAGGTTAAACTCATGCAATTAAAGTACAGATAAAAGGCCATCTGAAAGTCATGTAAATATGACACTAGGTGAAACTACGATCATTACTTTTTTAAACGTGAGGAGAATGTGCTTCCAGAGATAACACCTCTGTTTGACCAGTTAAAAAGCCAGGGGATTTTAGCTGAATAGAAGCCTTCCTTACTATCAGATGGTGGGTTTAGCATACTATGGAAAGAATGCAGGTCACAATCTTTCATCACAATTCAATTCAAAAGTGGAATTGCCTTGCTAGCTCAAGAGGTACATGTAAAGTATTTCAACAAATGGCAAATAGCGTTAGAGCTAATTAAAAAGATTTAACATTTACAATAATACAGTTTAAATAATACAAATTACACATATAATATCAATAGTAATTGCATGACCAAAGATAGATTTTTTAAAACAATCAAAGCCAATTTCAATTAACTTGCTGTTCCTATAAGCTAAATGCTAAATGCAGTGTATTTTAATGCTATAACACCTAATTATCCTGATTACTGTCAGTTTGTTTGTGTTTCTCATAATATAGTTGGAAAAGGTCGCATTTTCCCCCTGTGGCTTTTCGGTACAGCTTTTGCGAAATCAGAAGAAATTAGTTATGAGAAGGTTAAAAAATACAGAAATAAACCACCCATTCTCATCTCAGCAGCAGGTATTGCTAAATGAATTCATGTAGGTGGCCATATTGTACTCTATAGCTAAATTGCTGTGAGAAATGTGAATGTTAATGCAATGTCAGAGATTAACTTGGTGGGGGAAGGCAGGGGGTGTCTCAAGTAGAAACGGATTAGGATTCAGTTTTGAAAGGCTTTACCCCTGCCCTCTGCAGAACCATATCTCAGCCTTCTGTTTCCATGGCTTTCTATAGGGTCTGAATTCAGTTGAGTCAAACCCAATCTCCTCTCTGACCTTCTCTTCCAACAGTTTCTGCTGATTAGCACACGCACAGAAATACACGCACGTGCACACAAAGGCATACAATCATGTGGACAGCTGTGTACCGCACATGCGCACAGCCAAAACACCCACACACACACCCACACACGAGCACACATACACACACACACACACACGAGCGAGTGCACATATCATTTCATGTTCCAGTATGGAGCAGTATATGTGGTCAACTGTCTTCATTCTCACCATGCTAACCAACTTTGAGTGTCTGCCAGGCAGCACAAGGGAAGAACAAACAAACAAACATGATTTCCAATCAAATGTCATACAGTAGAGGATGTGGGCACTCATTGTTATTGTTCTGGTTCGTTCCCTATCTCTCTCTCTCGCTCTCCCTCCCCTCCAAATGCCACAGATGTCATCTTGAACAACCGGCCACACCATTGTTGCCATTCTTGTTGTTTTATTAAGACAGCAGAGAGGTCCCTTCCTCCCTCAGCCAAAGGACTTTCATTACACAATCTGTCTCTCTATTGCATCTTCGTCCATCTGTTGGCCATCTCCCTTTCTCTTGTCTCTCTCCCTCATTTTCCTTGTGTGCGTGTGTTCCTACGGTTTGTGATTTCTGAGCATTCCCTTCCTTGGGGTGGGGAAGGGGGGGTGGGGGGGTCGGTGGGTGCCGCCTGGATGCATAAAAAGGAGTGTTTTGATCCATATTCAACAGAGATATTTTCTTAATATGTATTGCCTACAGCACCAAGGCAGGAGGGCTGCCCTGCTGTCAGAGGCGAGGTTGCACTGAGGTAGGTGATAACTGGCAACCTTTTTCCTGTGTTTGAAGTGAGAGTCTCCCTCTGCCCAAGTGCAACACAGGCATTTTAGTTGTATCATATGGGCCCAGCCATAAGGTCACCCTGCCGCCATGCACGGGATCTGTGCCAACACCAACGGTTTTGTCAACACCGTGCATTCCATATTTTCTGAGATGTACAGTATCCACGTATGCACGTTTCTGCTTGTGAGAGGGCTGTTGTAATATTTGAAATCAAATGTGTAATTACTTTAGCGTGCTGTAGTGAACCGTTATTTTGTGAAATTGACTTCTCCTACTAACACTCAAATGTTAAGCAGTCAACCCGAGTTGTCACAATATACGAGCCAGATCTTTTTAAGGGTTGTAGTTCACACTGAAACTGCTGTAAAGGAAGGCACACAGTAGCACTGCTGTACCTACATAAGATTCTGTAACTCTCTGTACAGTAACCAGTATCTGCTAATAGCTGGCTGAGATATAAGGACAAGAAATGAATAATACATAGTTACTGTATTTAGGCATATCTTAAAAAAAAACACTGAAATAAAGTTTAAAGTCAGGTATGATATACTGTGTATGATAATAGCTGTTCTACAATAGCTCACTCTCTAGATATCACAAATAGATATCAGATACACCATTCAAATATGAAGAGAAAAAAAAGGGAAAAATATAAAATGGTGGCTATCAGGTAGCATATGACAGCTGAGAGAGGCCGCGTGTGACTGGCAGATACAGTAAATGGAGTTGAGAGTGTATGTGTGTGTGTGTGTGTGTGGGAGACAGCGTCTAGCAGCAGGCTGGTGGTCAGGGGTTGTGAGGTCTTACCTACGCTGTCATTACTGCCTCCATGTACTCTTGAAAGCACTTTCACTCACACACACACACACACACACACAAGAACAAAAACACGCACCGGATGGAACAGAAAAAGAACAGTGTAACAGACAAACAGGAAGATAAATAGATTAACGTGGTTCAATAATAATTCAGGGAATATATAATGTATTCTAAATATGTCTTAATGTGTAGGAGTAGCTACTGTTGAGGTATATTTTCACAAGCCTTCTTGTATCTGGATTCTCTCATCTCTCCAGCCAAGTGAAATTACCCCCATACATCTTGGTGCTGTGACATATCGATTGTAAGCCAAAGGAGAGGCTATCATCTTATCTTTTGTTGTTGTCTACTCTGGTCAGAGCATAGGGGCCAATTGTTACACAAGGCATCATTAAATATTCATGTTGGGTTACTATGCATGCTCGTATATTGTCATGAAATGTTTGTCTGGTCATAATTGAGAGGCATCGGTTTGGTGTTTACAAGTTGATTATGCGCCAAACCGCTGGAGAGTTGGTGATATTTATCCAGGACATAGAGCTGTTGTTTGTGAATAAGCAGAAATTGACTGAGCAGGAAAACAGTGAGAAATAGATACTGTTCTCTGTCAAATATGTACACACACACACACGCACACACACACAC
>JAODUG010005025.1:5000-10237 GCA_027564795.1 Aphredoderus sayanus
GTGTTACTATAAATCTAATTGTATTGTATTTGAGTTTTGAATAAGTCAGAGCTACCAGATTATTATTTTAGCGTAGGCATGCATATATATAAACAAGTACATGTGGCTTGGCTAGATTTGGATCCCACCCCCATCAAATGGAACGATTGGTAGTAAAGGACTACTATTTCAAAATTGTCCCTTACATTACAATAATAATCTCAGTAACACTTCAAAGGACTATATTTTATAAACCACTGTAGCCTACAACAACACAGCACTAGTCTACATTATAACAGAACTATATTTTAAAAGTATACAGCCTGTATAATATACTTTTATACATAATCCATACTGTACAAAAGTACAGCAGTAGGTCTGGCCCTATAGAGAGCCAATCAAAACAGGAAACGGTCAAGCAAGTGGGATGAGCAGTGGTTAAGACACAAGTTCCCACACTCCTGCAAAGACAGTGTTTGACTAATGCTATTACCCGGGGAGAGGAGCACATTTAGTTAGGAACTGATTCTTTTCAATAGTATAGCTGACACAACATGTTGACACACGTTGTACATATACAATAACCGACAGGTGTTGTGAGCGACCGAGATGTTGAGTAGAGCAACTAGATTTAACTCACACTAGTTTGTTTTGGTCTTTTTGCACACTTTTATTTTGGTGTGCTGTATTACACTTAAATTATAATTTCTGTGCCAGCAGCCATTTTCTGGACAATGATATAGTGATAAGTGTATCTTTATGTTGATTGTTTGAATAGCAAACAGCCAAAGTGTCACTCTCTCTGTACATCTAAGCTGAAAATGGATTTTTCAGGACAATAGACCTCCACCTGTCGATCAGTCGGCCTATCAAACGCTATCACATTGTGTGTATGGTGGGGGATGGGCTAGCTTTATCTGAAAACACCTAGGGAATGGAATGAGGTGTGTGTGTGTGTGTGTGTGTGTGTGTGTGTGTGTGTGTGTGTGTTCCCAATGTTCATATGATGATGATTTTTCATTTGCTTCTTCAGACACCTGATGCCACTAAAGATTTCCTATAGAAATATATGAACACACTGCATCAGCAAAAAGGACACAAAGGTAAAAGCACATACACACCTTCTCCCCCTACATGCACACGCACACACATGCACCTCCCACCCTGCCAGATCTGATAACGTCATTATCAGCAGCCAAGCAAGTGGAGGCAATGAATAATGCATTTGCTGCCAGGCCAACTAGCATTGTGCTAGCTAACAGGATGCTACATTCCTTCCTTACAGTTGTACCGGCAAATCCCTGTCTGGCGTGGTTACATTTTCCATTAGCCTGGGACACCCGTACATGTTGAAAGGCACGCACGCACACGCACACACACACACACACGCACACACACACACACACACACACGCACACACACACAAAAATGTGTGCATCCTGATACGAGTGTAAAAATATGAAATAGCGCAGACATGCACACACGAACACACATGCACACCAAAATGTATGCACAATAGTGCATTACAAACACATTCTCTCTATCTCTCTCTCTCACACACATTCTCACTGTTGAAAGCAGACATAGATTGTACCGGTACCCATCCTGGTTCACTGGTCTATATTCACTAATGGTGAAGATATTCAGTACGACATTGACAATGTGTCAAACAGGATAACAAGAAGGCATCAGCTGTGTCCGGCATTCCTTCCTGCTTGGCACAAAGGAACAGTGACATGCATCAGGTACAACACACATGATGGATAGGTGGGCTTTGATAGGTCCTCAGATGTACAGTAACTGACTCTAGAAAAATTGAAACCAATCATAATTGTACCATTTAACATTTGTGTTTGGTGATGTATGGTATCCTTGAGGTGTGACTCCAGGTGTGAAAGTCCATCGTATTATCCTATCAAATATGAACTGTATAATTGCCCATGCAGGTGTGCAGGTTACATTTGAAAACATGGTCCCTGCTCTTAATTTGTGATATTACAGCTAAACAGCTGCGGCCTCCAGGAAAGGACGATATCATACATAAAACACAATTAGCAATTTTTTCCTTAGCTGTAGTAGCCTAGCCTCGCGAGATCATGATGGTCTTGCGAGGCTAGGCTACTACAGCTAAGGAAAGAAATCTTCAGTTTGACTTCGCTGCGAGAATCAGTCTGGAGAGGCAAGCAATCCTTTCAATTCTGTCCAGTATACGTGTGACCAATCAGCGTCGTACTGGTAGCTACGGGCGTGGTTTAGGTTTGACGACAGCGAAAGCCACTCGAAAACAACAATGGCGGTTCCTACAGATGGTTCATCCAATTACCTGCCAAGTATTTTTTTAAAACATGGTTGTGTGCATAGAACTACGTTCTGTGTGTGTACCATCTGGTGTGTCAGGTTAGTAGTAGCCTATTCAAACTGAAGAAAGTCAACATGTTTAGCATAACATGCGTAGCATAACAGGCAGTGGGTAGTACCATACACAGCAATGTCACACACAGGAGCACTAATTTAGCTCAAAGCTATAAGCCTTATGACTATTCATGTGGGAGTAGTAACCTGCAGTTAGAACAGTTAGAACAGGGGCTGCACTGTGTTTATTCAAGGCATGGTTACGTTAAGCTCATACATTATAGAAAAACACAACCTCTGGCCTATTTGTCATGGGACAAAATTACCAAATGGGAGTTGTTCATATTAATGTCTCTGCTGCCAAATTTAGCTCGCTGGACAACAAAGAAGCACCGTGATAAAGTAGGGATATTAGCAAGGTACAGCTGAGACCATCAGCATCTTGACATTGAATTTAAATAGGGGTCATAGACTTCTTATAACAAAACTAATGATTAAACGTGATTGTAATGTAATAAAGTTTATGAAAAACAAGTTAAATTCATTGAACATCAAATTATCGTGCTAGCCTAGTAGTTAGCCAGTGGTTAGCATTAAAGTAAATTTTATTTTGGCTCATGGTGGAACGTTTCTGCACATGACTTAAGTGGAATGTGGATCTTATTTTCTCTCAACACACAAGCAACAGCGAGCCAACTGCAATTTCAACATTTTCCATTCTCCAGCTGTTAGGCCTATAGTGTTTCTGAACTTGAAGATATGGTCAGAGTTGATAACAGCCCACTGCGTTAATATAAAAACAAAGACATAGCATTTGTGATCTCACTGGTTCCTGAAGAGACATTTTAAGTTTGACCTAGAGGGTTAGGACTTGAGGCAGGCACGTGTTGTGGTAAATGGAAGTACAGCACCTGGAATAATTACCCACACACACCCATTCAAAAAACAATTTCAGGTGCCACACTTGGCTCATGTGTCACTATGCCCTTGGTTCATTTGAACTAAGGGAATATAATCAATTAACTGAGGATTCCTTTAATCCTCAGTTCTTCAGCCTTGAGATCCTATTGCTAATGATTAAGTAGAACGATCTTCCAAGATGCCGCAGCCAAATACCCTTGGTTCCCCTGCATCACTGTGCCACAAAGCCAAGCCATATTGTGTGTCTATCAAATATGCTTATGGTTTTCTATTATGAGTGAGTTGGTTAGATTAGTGTAGCAGCCACGTTACTGTTGACCCTCTGAAAATTGGCTGACTGGCACGTCATGTGATCTCTTGTGATTGGTTGCAAAATGCCCTACTTTAAACCATACTCTTTCTGGAACAATTCTGAAACTACTCCTTATTAGAATAATTAAAATGAGCTATTTAGACTCTAATTAGACAATTTTCTTAAGTGAAAAAAGCTGACCTTGTATTTCTGAAAATAAGTTTGGTGTTTTTCCCATTTCTTTTTTGCTTTTTTGCTGTTTTGGAGCCAAGCATCTGGCAGCCATTAGAACAACATCTTATAGAACGTCTGCATGGCTTCAAAACGGCCATGGTGTTTACAGAGTTGCTACAGAACATTAGGAAATAATATATGTTATCAGTCCAATTCATATCCATATAATATGCATAGGAACAGAATAATCCAAGATGAGGATTTTGCAGAATATTCAATCAATTTCAGCATTAAAATGTATTTAAAATTAGTAAGTGATTGTAAGCTAATACACTTTTTGTCAACTTCGGCAAATATCTCCTTGAGCAAATATCCAATATCTGGTATTTCTACACAGCCTTGGCTCTGTAAATAAGAACACAAACAAAGCCACACACAAGAATAGCCTAGCCTTCACAATCCGTTTCCAATGTGTGGGGCGGAGCTTCTCAGGTAGCAGCTTATGGTATTGAAGGGAGAGATGTTTTTGTTTTGATCGAGTTAAAATATCAAAAAGCTTTCTCCAGAATGTCTTACTATGCCTGTAACATATGAAAGCCAGAGCTGTTTTTCACAAATACTCACCACACTCACAAACAAAAACGGTGGTGATTTAAGTTATCGTGATGTGTGAAATAACAGAATAAATCTCAAAGGGAAATGCATTGTCAGGCAGGTTCTCTCTTGCCGTTACTGTGCGTTAATATTGTGTTAACGTGATCCTCCAGGCTGAATTCACATCATTATACCATTACATGCTGCAGGGTAAAATGCTAATCCTCAGCAGTGGGTTACTAACAGAGGAGCAGCATTAATTAGGGTGCTGTATTCAGGGGCAGGGCTTTAGCACGGTGACGGTCTGCAGACACTTTTCTCTTTTGTTTGGTCTTGCTTGCTTGACTCAGGTGTGTGTGTGTGTGTGTGTGTGTGTGTGCATGCGTGCGTGTTTGATGAGTGAGAGACAGAACAAGATGTAGCTGTATAACCTTCTGACCTTGTCATATAGCCTACTGTTGAGCACACACACACACAAACACCACATAACCCATCTAATTACTGACAGCCCAGTGACCCTGATTTTCACACATACACACACACACGCACGCACATACACACACACACAGCCAGGAACATTAATTTTCAGCACTGAGAGGCTGAACACACATCAAACGATTTCACTGCTCAGTGGACACAAGCGTGATACAAATAGGAGCTGACCCACCATGTTGGAAAGGCCCATGGCAGTACTTCTTACCCACACACACAAGAATGCTAACAAGGGCAATTACATTTTTCACAAACACATTGCAATCCCTCTACGCTGGTCTAAGTCATTTAAGCAATCGCTCCCATGTATAGTGCAGTAAACTGTTTGAACATTATGCTGCAATATGTATGTATATCCCTCGTAATGTCCTCTGGGTCAAACTGACCCAAATCACTAGCTCTTTGTGGCAGATAGAAGGTGCTAAACCTAATT
>JAODUG010005027.1:0-10235 GCA_027564795.1 Aphredoderus sayanus
TAACCCTCGTGATGTCCTTAAAAATATCGTATTTGGCCACCCGGCGGCGCCATCTGATTGTGTATGATTTTGTGTGTATTTTAATTGGCATTGCTGTGTGTGTGTGTATTTATTTATTTATTTATATATTTATGTATTTGTGTTGTTTTTTTGTGCCTTTCAACCCTCATGTTGTTCTCGGGTTTCAAACACACACCTTGTTGTGCCAGCAGTGCACATCATATGTCTGTGTAAGCCGTAGAATTAGGTTAAGCGCCTTCTATCTGCCACAAAGAGCAGAGTAATTTTGACCCGAATGACATCACAAGGGTTAAACCTCCTGGAAGTATACAGCTGGGTAGATTTTATAAGATTAATAAAAGACTGCGTGGAATGTTGGCATTTGCAGTAGCCAAATTAGAACATAGCCTTGTAGCAATAGATTTTAAGTAAAATGTCTGAGATGAGTGCAAACAGTTACATTATTAGATACAGGAAACTCAATAAAATACTATGTGGAAATTTTGGCATTTGAAGAGGCCAAATCGGAACACAGTCTTGTAGCAATAGTGTATAGGTAAAACATCGGATGTGAGTGCAAACGGTTAAGTTTGAAAGCGTGATTGAAACTACATAAGTCATGGCTCATTGATTAATGTGTTATGTTGGTGGTGAGGTGGTTGTTACCTATTCAACATTGGTGGTATCATTCACTGCAATTTTCGTTAATGCCCTTTACAGAAATTGGGTAAGACCCTGAATATTTTGAATTTACCCAGAAAAATTAACTAGTTTTTTTTTGTTGTTGTCTTGAATAAGCCTTTCTTATGCCGTGGCACTCCTCAGGACCGAGTGATCATAAACCGTCTGGACAGCATCTGTCATGCCATCCTGAAGGGAAAATGGCCTTCATCCAGCCAACAGTATGACTCTCCTAGCTCCCTGGCTGCCAACCCCTGTCTGGCCAACAGCCTGGCACAGCATCAGCACCACAGAGCGGGTTACATATCTACTACAGCCCCAGGCTCCGGGGCAGCCGGTCCAATGCCCAGTCAGGCCAGGGTCCAACAGTCAAATTCCGCACTGGCATTCCCCCTCCCACCTCCCCTCACTAGACTACCTAAGGTCAGTACAGTTATGTGAAGGAACCACAGCCCCCTGTGCTGCTGTTGTATGTTAATCTATGTCTCATTGCATTTATCTGTATCTTCTCATGTCATTGGTCACCTATGTGGTGTCTAGTTTCCACAGCTATTACAGCCTAGTTGTGCGTGTAACACATTCAGTTAGTATCTCATCTGTGAAGAGTTTAGTTTGTAATGCCCCTAAAACCTATTAAAACCTTTACCATATACAATATAGAAATAAAATCTGGTTTGTTGTCAACAACACATTAGTTTTTTCCACTTGATTATACCCATGTGAAATATTACATTTTATTATACACAAAGGTGTGTTTTATGACACAAAAAGATACGTTTTCATTTAATTTGACTAATTGGTTGGCGTAAACAACTGGTTGTAAAACATTAATTCCGCCGCAACACATTTACTAAAGCAGTTTATTGAAAGACTTCCTTCAGACATTTTCTAGTTTTACTGGGCATCTCTACTTCACAACATCATTGTGTGCTCTTATGTATACTGTTGATTTCTCAGCATTGATTAAAAAAATAAATAAAAAAAAATCCTACACATTTTCATATAACAAGACTGACATAATGTGAAACGTATTCTTTTTTACAAATTCTAGCAAATTCGGTAATTGGGGCAGGGCAGGTTACTAGACCCCACTGTGTATCTCGGCGTTCCTCAGGGCAGGTTACTAGACCCCACTGTGTATCTCGGCGTTCCTCAGGGCAGGTTACTAGGCCTCACTGTGTTTCTTGTTCCAGTCAACATGTGTGTTAACAACAGCGTCATCTCTCTCCAACCCTCTGTCTCCTCCTCCCCCAACCATCCACCCACCCTGTCCTCCACCCTGTCCTGTCCATCCACTCTCCCAGTACAAGCCGCGGGGGGGCGGGCGCGGGGCGTGGCGCCTCACCTCCTTGCCTCTCTTACAGGAGAGGCTGGTGGCTCCTCCCTTCCTCCCTGAGCTGAAGCGAGCTGGGGGACGGAGGTACGACTTTGAGGCCGCTGCCGCCGAGGCCTTGGCCGGCAAGGCGATGGCGTCGGTCGGGGACAAGGGGCCGGTGGTGGCCCCGCCCTCGCACCACGCCGGCACCATGCTGCTGAACGGCTGGCAGGAGGCTGCCATCGACCTCACTAAGCCCTCTGCGGACACCGGCGCCTCCGCCGCCACCTCTGCAGAGGCTGTGGTCGGGCATCACCACGGCAACGCCAAACTGGCCCCGCCGCCGCCCCCGATCACGGCCCCCATGCCCGGCGCCGTGGGCCTGGACATGGCCGGCATCCTGCAGGCGGGCCTCATCCACCCAGTGACGGGACAGATTGTCAACGGCAGTCTCCGTGGCGACGACTCCTTAAGGAGGAGGCGGGGCAGGAGGAGAAATGTGGAGGCGCTGTATTCGGAGTTTGCCAAGAGCCGGGGGATGCACCTGTCTGTCGAGACTCAGGTAGGTTGTTTTGATGATGGGGGATGTACACGCAGTCATCACGGTGAATTACATCTCTTTTCCTCCCCCAGGGCCGGGTGGAAGCTGTCAGCCACTCCTCTGTCTCCTCTTCCACCTCCTCCCCCTCCCCCTCTCCGTCAGAGCGCCCCCCAGGTCCCCCCACCCCCTCCCCCTCCTCCTCCTCGTCCCTGCCCACCCCAGCACAGACCCCGCCCCAGCCGGAGATCATCACCATGGAAAGAGAGGCGGCGAACAAGGGCCTGCTGGAGTGGCTGAGGCAGAACCCGGGCTACAGCATGGAGTTGCCCGCCTTCGCTCACGTACGTCTGCAGCCTAAAGCTGAGCGTTTCTGCCCTGAACCTAATGAGGCCAGGGGGACAGCACTATCAGCTTGTATTGTTGTCCTAGGGTTAGGTCATTCAATTCCACTTTATTGCAGACCCTTGGGTACATCAATCTATCAATTACAATACATAGTTATAGCTCATAACTGTACACTATAATGGCACATTATTATAAAAAGTCTCTAATACTGAATAACATACAGACATTTATTATTTATTACAGAGGCAATAAAAATACCTTGTGTCACTCAGCGTAGGCTCAGTTAAAACTAATATAATTAAATTTTTTGAATCAATCAGCCTACACATAAATGTATACATGATTTTTCTCAGAAGGGCATGAAAATTGGGAACATCACTCGACACAAACATGACTTGCACTTGGTATCTTTAATAAGATTTGATATGTGTCATTGTATGCTACCTGAAGCTTTTTCATCTTTGCTTTACTACACCAGCACCATATATGAAAATTGTGTACCAGCATATTTGCTTGTGCATACAGTTTGCATCATTGTGCAAATTTTGTGCATTATCACATAAGTCACTTCTTATTATATGACCTAAATATCTGACTTTGCTAACCGCACGTAGCACTTGGTCTGCCACAACATATGAGGGAAACTTTAGCTTCTGGTCTTCCTTAGTTCTGACAATCATAACGCTACCTGGAGTTAAATTTGATGTCAAACTGAACACCATAGTTTGAGCAAAGTCTAAGCAGTTGCTGTAATCCTGTACTATAGGGAGACATGACAACCAAGTCATCAGCATATATAAGGTGGTTAATGAGGCTAATGCCCACTACACATCCAGTCTTACACTTTTTTAGTTCTTTAGAGAGGTCATCCATGTAGATATTAAAGAGGACTGACGGACTTGGTTAGTTAGTTACCCCATTTAACTTGCATAGTCTGGTGCACATACCCCCGATATAGGGGGACTCCTCTCTGTTGTAATTTAATAAACAGTTTCCCATGATTAGATAGGTTAAATGCATTGGACGCGTCAAGGAAACGCATAAATATTGTAGTATTCTTACTAATATATTTGTTCAGAACTTCCTTCAGGGCATAAATACACAAATCTGGGCTGTGTTTATATTTAAATCCACATTGATTGTCTATGGTAATTATATAATCTTGTATTTAAGATAATTCTTTCCAATACCTTGGACAATATGCTGGCAAGTGCAATTGGTCTGTAATTTTTTACCAGTATTGTCTTTGACAACAGGTACTAGTAAAACTGATAACATCGAGTCAGGTAGTATACCATGCATGGTATACTACCCAGTAGCTCCATCAATATTAGCTGGCAAGGGCATCTTACTTCTATTTATTACCTTAACTTCTTTCCAGAACTCATAAACATTATTATTTTGATGCTTTTTAGCCATGGAATTTGCTCTCATGGCTTGCTAATTTCTTTTTATATAGCTTACAGCATATTTAAATTTAGCATTAGATTGTTTCTTTTGATCACACTCAGGACCATATCTGGCTTTACCAGAAGTTCATACACACATTCATTCCACTCTGGCCTAAGATTGTTATTAACACTTTTTTTACTGCTATTATTTAAACATTTCACGATTTTATCATACATCAGACATAGATCGTTGTGTTTTTGGTTCTTGCAGTTACTGTTTCCACCAACAACAGCATCAGCTGGAATATCAATATTGCTCAAGCTCTTATCTATCAGTATATTATAATGCCAGAGGTCCTCTTGTTTAAGACTTGACCAATCTAAACTCCAACTTTGGTCCTGGCTAACGTAGCTTGTCAGCTCAGGAAGACTGCCAACATTCATTGCCATAGAGATGGGTTTGTGATCTGTTGTAGCCAGTCCATATAGGATGTTAACACTCTATAGAGTCATGTGCATCTGCAGTGCATCTGCAGTGCATTTACAGTGATCCAGCCAAGACTTTGTATGCCGTGCCTCACTGATATACTGTAGAGTGGGGAGAACAAGTATTTGATACACTGCTGATTTTGCAGGTTTTCCTACCTACAAAGCATGTACAGGTCTGTAATTTTTATCATAGGTACACTTCAACTGTGAGAGACAAAATCTAAAACAAAAATCCAGAAAATCACATTGTATGATTTTTAAATAATAAATTTGTATTTTATTGCATGACATAGGTATTAGATCAGAAAAGCAGAACTTAATATTTGGTACAGAAACCTTTGTTTGCATTTACAGAGATCATACATTTCCTGTAGTTCTTGACCAGGTTTGCACACACTGCAGCAGGGATTGTGGCCCACTCCTCCATACAGACTTTCTCCAGATCCTTCAGGTATTGGGGCTGTTGCTTGGCAATATGGACTTTCAACTCCCTCCAAAGATTCTCTATTGGGTTCAGGTCTGGAGACTGGCTAGGCCACTCCAGGATATTGAGATGCTTCTTATGGAGCCACTCCTTAGTTGCTCTGGCTGTGTGCTTCTGGTCATTGTCATACTGGAAGACCCAGCCACGACCCATCTTCAGGGGGAAGGAGATTCATAGTACCTTCACTACATGGCTCCACATAGGTAACAGTGGTAGTGATCCGGTAGCACCGCGATTCTACTCCGCATTTAACGATCCCTCGACTGTACCGGTACTGATATCCGAAGCCGGGGCTCCAAGAGCCCGCTGTACACTGTTAATATCCCCGGTCAGGGCCTCGCTTGCCTGGGGAATCCGTTTGGGGACATCCACTTTTGGGCATAGCAGGTTGCTCAATCACACATGCGTCAGACATGCGTCGGTTTATATCTGATGTTACATTATTGAGATCCTCGCAGATTTCTGACTGTACAGCCATAGCCTTTCCAAGTAGGCACTCTAACGTCAAGGCTGTTGAATGTCACAGGTGGGAGTTCATCTAAGAAATGAGACACGAATCGAAGGACGTTTTCACCCGCCTCATTAAGTACTTTCAGACAACTCTTGATGTTATTTACATCTTTTTGCGTTGAGAGGAACATGTGCATAGTTAAAAAAGAACTTTCTTTGAGTTAACGATCCATTCCGACCCAAAATGGTTCACAGCCAGTAAAACAATGTCGTCCTGACTCAAAGTTTTCATCTTAATGGCAAGGAAATTTGAGAGTTCGTCTTCCACTATAGTTTTGCCGTGAGTAGAAGTGTAGATCTTAGGTTTTACTCTAGGTTTTCTCAGAGCGGCGGTGCCAACGGTGCCGCCTGTTGACTTGAAGAGAAGATGCCCACGAGGCTGCCTTTTGCGGGTCATTTTGACCCAAGGACAACAGGAGGGTTAAACAGTATTAAAGGCTCAAGCTCGAGAATTGATGTGGACGGTTCAATAAGTTTGGACAAATTATGACAGTTGCGACAGAGGCAGCATTTGTTATTTTACCCCACAGGTAAAATACTTATTAACTCTCTTTTGAGCTTTAGAAAATGGCTTGTCTTAATGTGTACCTCTGCGCTCTGTAGTCTGGGGCAGGGCTGCTGCATGGCTTCATGGAGCGCCCCAAGCAAAGGCGACATCGCTGCAAGGACCCCAGCAAGCTGGACATCAACACCCTCACAGGGGAGGAGAGAGTCCCAGTGATCCACAGAGGCACCGGACGCAGGGTAACACACACACACACACACAGATGTTCAGTTTACTCTGTTACATAGCAGCGACACTTCCAATATGTCATCACCTGATGGAGACCTGACCTTACTTACAGTATAATCATTCAACACATGCTAAGTTATGGGGTGTGGATGGTCTAGTGGTCTGGGTGTTTTACTTCCAGCTGGAAGGTTTGGGGTTTGAGCCCCGGAGCTGGACAATCTGCAAGCATCCTTGGGCAAGATGTCTAACCCCAATTGCTCCCAGTGGTTAGGTGCTCCTTGCATGGCTTGCACTGCCATTGGTGTATGAATGTGTGTGTAAATGGTGAATGTGAGGCAATAATGTACAGCGCTTTGACTGGCCGGTAGGCTAGAAAAGCGCTATATAAATGCAGTCCATTTACATTTACACAGTGTGTTTTTATTCAGCCTGATTTATATTCTTAACACAATTTTCCATGTGTGTGCATTGGTGTTTATACTTTGTAGAGTCCCAGAGAATGACTTTTGTATGTTTTCACGAGGTGTGATGGTTACGTTACATTATGTTAATTTTACATCAGATATAAATATGTAAAATGGAGATTAAAAGGGGAATATTTGGTAGGAGGCTGTTTTGGTGGTTTTGTTTTAATTATCTCAATCTCTTTCTAAGTTGAACAGTATTTGCTTGATATAGTCCTTACTATTGGTGCCTGTCTGTAATATTGTTTTGAAATGTTCCATCATTGCACTGTATTGCTCTGTGCTGCAGCTTGGGGGCGCTATGGCTCCTGCCATTAAGGAGCTGTCCCGCTGGCTAGATGCCAACTCGGAGTACTATGTCGCTCCAGACTGGGCTGATGTTGTCAAACACTCTGTAAGTAGAAGAAAACCTCTGGTTGCTGCCAGCATTGGTCTGTGGTGCCAGTCTAGGAATTAAAGTGAAAATATTGTTGGTAGATCAAAAAACTGCAATCCACATGCAAATTGTACACTTCAATATAATCCTTGTTACATCAAATTAATAAATCATTGTGTAAAAAAAGGGCCCACTGTAAAACATGTTTGATGATAAGATCAATTATGAATGCAAAACTTGTGATCCAATACCCAATGATTCCTTAATCTTCATTTTGATATTATTTCACTTGTTTGATTGCTTGATATCGATCAATCTGAAGAAGCCCTCAAGCTTGTAGCTACAAAAAAGGTGACGCCCCATAATGGCATCTTTATTACTGCATAGGACAAGTATTCCTCTGCAGTGATGAACTCCAGTAGTTAGAATTAATTCTATGAGCAGACACCGTTTGACCTTTCACCTCTGCTCCTCCAGGGTTTCCTCCCAGAGGGGAAGTTCAGTCGGATCCTAACGGAGCCCGTCAACAGGGACCCTGGCTCCCGTCGGCGGGGGCGACGGCCCCGCAGCGAGATGCCCAAGCCCCTCCTCTCGGTGTCGGAGTCGGCGCCGCCCCTGGGCCCGCCCCTCTTCATGAACGGCGGGCTGATGGGCAGCATGGACTCCATGGTGGCCATGCAGAACCTGCGCGGCCTCCACAGCATCCCCATCTCCGGCATCATGGCCGCCGGCTTCCCGCACGGCTTCGCGGCGGCCGTCCCAGCAGCAGGAGGAGGGGGGGGCGGCGGGTCCTCGCACTCGGACGACGGCAAGAACGGGCTGAGCATGCTGCCCATGATGCTCCACGGCATCCCACACGGCGCCGCCATCTCCCAGCACGCCATGTTCAGCGTGGGCGCCATGATGTCCCACGCCCACCCCAGCTCCTCCTCCGCCTCCTCCGCCATGGTCACCACGACGACCACCACGGCGGCGTCAGCGTCGGGCGAGGCCAGCCCCTCCCCCTCCTCCTCCTCCTCCACCCCCGCGGAGGGCGAGGACGGGCGGGAGAGGCGGGGCCGGGAGGAGAAGGGCGGCGGCGAGGCGGGGAAGCGGCCCGGGGGGGCAGAGTCTGTGGCCGTCATCACCTCCACCAGCGGGGGCGCGCACCACCTGACCTTTAACCCCTTCCTGATCCCGGGCGTGTCCCACGGCCTCCTCTACCCCCACATGTTCCTGCCACACGGGGGCGTCATGGCGCTGCCCGCCATGCCCTCGGGGGGCGGAGCCCCGACCAGCCCCAAGCGCCGGCGGAAGAGAGGCGGGGAGGCGAGGGAGGCGGAGGGGAGAGACGTTGGCGGGAGCCCCCAGCCCCCTCCCTCCTCCTCCTCCTCCACCTCCTCCTTGCAGCCTGACCCAGACGCCACCCCCGCCCCAGACCCTGCCCCAGACCCTGCCCCAGACCCCGCCCCAGACCCCGCCCCTGACCCCGCCCCTGACCCCACGTTGGCCCCTGGGCAGGAGGGAGCGGGCCCTGCGGACCCCCAGGAACCTGACTCCCTTCAGCCCCTCCCTGAGGCGCAGAGGGAAGACGACCGGGGAGCAGAGACAGAGGAGAGGGAGCCTGTGTGGGGGGAAGGGTAGAGGAAGGAGGGAGACACTCGTCCTCCCCTCTCTGACTGTGTCTGTTTGTGTCCATGCAAAGACTTTTATTATGACAAAGGAGGACTATTATTAACAGTTATTATATCAGACGTTTATATCCACACCTCCCCACACCCCTATACGGGAAGATGATAACTGCGTTGACATGGACACTAATATTCCACGGTTATTTGTAATATTGACATTCGGAATACTGACACATTCCGAACTGTCGTGGAATATGAGCGTGCATGTAAATGTCACTGTCTTCTGTGTATGCCCTTCATTCTGCATCAAGACTGAGACAAGATGGGCACTTCTCAATGGACGCACACACACACACACACACACACACACTAAGAAGTGCTAACTGTGGTAGGACTGTGGCGCGGTAATGTCTTGATTCTGTATTACTTTATTGGTGAACCGTGTTCTGCGATGGTATTATGTGATGTTCAGTTGTCTAAACGTTGTTGGATATAAAAGCTCTGTCGAACACGGACAAACTAAGAGAGAGTTCTATAAAGGCACTATGAGTCTCTTAGCTGCGGGTTTACAAGAGGGATGGACCTTTCAAGTTAAGGGGAGTACTTGTGTAATCGTAGATACAAGGATGGGGCTGAAAATGACCCGGTTATTCAGAGTATTACATGTTTGTTTTCTGTCAAGCCCCACAAAATTCTATACTTCTCTGACTTCTCTTTGCACAGCGTTTAAACTAAAACTAGGCTAATAAATCTAGGCTAGCTTTGTGTAGAGGATTGTGTTTTCCGAAAGAGCATTCAGAGCACATGAAACTAACTCTCAACTGAACTATTAGAATTCCCAGCTGTGTCCTTGGACCTTATTGTTTAAAAAAAAAAAAAGTACTCAAGGAAAAATTGCCTTCAAAATACACCACGAGTCTAAGTGAAAATGTTCAGCTAGGATTAACCCTTGTGATATCCTTTGTGGCAGATAGAAGGTGCTAAACCTAATTCTACAGCTTACACACACACACACACGACGTGCACTGCTGGCACAACAAAGTGTGTGTTTGAAACCCGAGGACAACAGGAGGGTTGAAAGGCACGAAAAAACAAACAAATACATAAATAATTCATAAATAAATACACACAGCAATGCCAATTAAAAAAACCACACAAAAAAACACAATCAGATGGCGCCACCGGGTGGCCAAATATATTTTCAAGGACATCACAAGGGTTAACCCTTGTAATGTACTCCGGGTCAGAATGACTCAAATCACTAGCTTTTGTGGCAGATAGAAGGCGCTAAACCTA
>JAODUG010005028.1:0-10235 GCA_027564795.1 Aphredoderus sayanus
AGAGATGGTCACCTGTGTGTGTGTGTGTGTGTGTGGGGGGGGGGGGGGGGGTTAGGTGCACAGCAAGACACGGAATAATTCAGACAATGTTCCAGAATTATACAGTAGAGGAAACGCAAGTTATAGCACACGGATTGGTAAATTCATTGAATTCACCAATTTTGGAATCGAGGACTATTAAGATCTACAGGCCTCTATATTGTGTTGCGGTTGGACACACAGATGAGTGAGATGTGTAATAGATACTGTAGCTCGTTCTAGTCTGTGGTCAGCTGTGGAGAATCCCTACAAGGCTTACAACAGGGGAAAAGGTCAGCCGGTCTTAACAAATGTTTCTGATAGAATGGATCTCTCTCTCTCTCTCTCTCTCTCTCTCTCTCTCTCTCCCCATCTGTCTTTCTCTTCTCTGTGTTTAAAAGTATATGGGGTCTAGAATCTTTTACTGCGAGACTCATTGGGATGTAAATTAATGATGCTTTTTTCAATGCTGTGTTAAAGGCTTGGTTGAATCTCTCTCTCTCTCTCTATTCCGAGCTCGACCATCCCTATACTGTCCCAGTCTTCCCTCTCCTCTCCTTTTATTTGACATTTATTTTTACCAGGAAGTCCCATTGAGAAAACAAATTATATAGACTATACAAACATGGCACATGCCTCCTTCACCAACATGCACTCAGCACACTCATCATCTCTCCTCTCCTCTTCCCTCCCCTCCTTATCTCTCCTCTCCTCTCCTCATCTCTCCTGTTCCTATCTCTCCTCTCCTCTCCTCATCTCTCCTCTCCTCATCTCTCCTCTCCTTATCTCTCCTCTCCTCTTCCCTCCTCTCCTTATCTCTCCTCTCCTCTCCTCTCCTTATCTCTCCTCTCCTCTCCTCATCTCTCCTCTCCTCTCTCCTCCTCTCCTCATCTCTCCTTACCGTATCTCTCCTCTCCTCTCCTCAACTCTCCCCTCCTCTCCTCTCCCCTCCTCTCCTCATCTCTGACAATCTCTCCTTCCTCCACACACTCTTGCCTCCTTCCCAGGACCTTCAGGCCATAGCTGACCCAATTGTCTTGTCCTTCACAGAGAAGAGAATACCCAGACCACTTTCTATTTCCTATTTAACCATCGCCTGCTATTGGGAAACCTTCCAGCCCCCGAAATACACCCTGACCATTCATGCAGTCCATCCCTTGGACAACTAGCCTCTTGAGACCACCCTGATCTTGCCAGCTTCCGTTTAAGAGCTTGAAACTGTTGCGCCTGAGACCGAGCAACAGCCGTTCTGACCCACCGGGGTCCTACTGGTTGCTACGGGCGTGGTTCAGGTGTGCCGACAGCGAAAGCGACTCAAAAACAACAATAGCGGTCCCTAAAGAAGTAGATGTAGAAAACATAGATGCTGAAATAACATCTGAACTGGAGAGCATTTCTTCATTGAAAGAAGAGCAAAGAACGGCACAAAAGGCTCGATGGAAAACGTTTTCACTTTTCTCCTGACAGGCTTTGGCAAGAGTTTGATTGAACAACTGCCCCTGCCCTTTTCAAACAGTTCCAGTGAACGGCTCCCCAGACGGTTTTGTTTTTATCGAGTTCAAATATCTTTCCAGAATGACTCACTATACCATTAAAGGTGTAAATGTAAAAGCTTACGGCCCCACACACACACACACACACACGCACACACACACACACACACACACACACACACACACACACTGAAACAACATTGAAACACACTGAAACACATGCACACTCTTCGATTCCTTACCCTGGTCTTTGCCATGTCAATACAATCTGCTTATTACTGGAAAACAAGATAGGGAGGACAGTCCCGGTTACCCAGACAACATTAATTGTTAAGATGTTGCTACTTGGCAAGAACAAGCATGTGTGTGTGTGTTTGTGTGCGCATGCTTGTGTGTGGCAGAGAGCCAGAGGGGCTAAATGTGGCCTTTGTGTACAGATTCCCATTAGTTTCTGAGTGAAAAGACAGAAATCTGCTTCTAAATATGCTTGTTCCTGCAGTATAGTGTGATGGCAATTCTGCAAAATAATGCTCTTACCAAGATCTTGTGCATCGATTTATTACTCTTTATAAAAAGACCAGTTTCAGATTGCACCCATCCCATAGACTGTCACTCTGACTCAGTAAAGAAAATACGTTGTTCCTTGTTGATATAGTCTCTCTCTCCTTTCATTTTATGTCCTTTGAATGACCTGGTCGTAAAAGAAAGAATTTATGTTCAACCCTTAACCCTTAAAAAGACCAGGCTAACCAGACCAGTTATAAACAACAAACAGTTCAACCTTATGTTAGCATACGTACCCCTGGCTTCGTTGAAGTGTGAAGCACTTAACAAAAAGACAGCAAAGCCCTTTTGGCATTTTCAGTTATCATCGATCAATTCTAAATTTTCCATTACAATAGTGACAATGATATGTCCAGCAAATAGGCTGTGCAGTGCAGTTCATACTGTATATGACACCTACAATCTTGATGCAACAAATTAATTTATCTAGTTTTCAAATCACAGTAAATACATTTAATTTGGAGAAATAGCAGTTCAGAGTTGATTCGGTGCATACCTGCTTCATGTAAATGTAAACTGCTTTAAAAGTGGAGTAAAAGAAGCTGGAGAAAGCAAAACACATACAGCTCTCCCTTAAGTGATCCCATAGAAGCTTCCGCTCCCCATGCTGGACACTCATTTCCACGGCTGGAAGGGTGTTTTGTGGTGCGGTCTGCGCCACTCTGTGTCCCCATCTTCAGAGCCAAGGCTGTGCAGAAACACCCGATTTCGTTTCAGCGAGCGCACAGAATGGACAGCTATACCGGCCCGTGAGGAGATATTAGAATCGCCGATTTCATCTTTAGAACTTTCTTCGGACTGCAGTAATACGGACTGTGTACTCTACAGAATCTGAATCACACACAGGGATACAAACACAGAATCCAATATGAGCAGTGGGGCAGCCTAGCCTCTTGAGACAGAGCCATGAAAGAGGCCCTGGGATATTGTGTATTGATCCAGACAGGGTGTGACATCTCATGTGTGTGTGTGTGTGTGTTTCAGTTTCACCAACCTCATTACAGAGTAAATGTATGCATTCTTCCTACACTTCTTTACTAACAATGGCACACTAAGGCTATATACAGTACAAGACTAAGAGCCTCCCCAGCCCAACACAACTTATTTGTACAGTACTTAACACAGGTAACACAGGTTGCACTTAAAGCAGGTAAATCTGATTCCACTTGAAGGTAACATGCACCTGGAAAACATGTTCACTAGGCCAGCATTCTGCTGGCAGAAGAACCAGAGCAATAGGGAAGCTAAGAGCATTCTGCATGATCGCCAATAATTCATTTAGATGATATGAATATGAATGCAAAATCCCTGATTAGCATATTTTCATTGGTGATTCCTCGTATTACTGCAACCCTTTATTTTTAAGAATGTGTTTCTGCTTTCATTTACATTGTTATGAGCCATGTTTGTTGTTTACGTCACTGGGACACAGTGGTGGTAATTATGTAATATCATGTTTGTTGTTTACGTCACTGGGACACAGTGGTGGTAATTATGTAATATCATGTGTTAAACTGTTTTGATTAGTTCTGTTCTAGAGCTCAAATATCAACCAGCTTACTCCAGAATGACTGACCATACATTTAAAGTTGTTTTAAACAGAAAAGGAAAGTATATTATCCAATGTATTGTAACACATCACAATAGTGAACTCCATACAGTGTAGCCCCTCAGACACGTTTAATACATGTAGTAAGTTAGTCACACTGTGTAATAAAAATGTGTGAGCAGGTTGGTATGAATGTCACATGTCATAGGACGACAATGAATATGGTACGCTGGCTAAATATGGCAGAATATTGGCATAATACGCCATTAAACAACACAATCCCCATGCATTGTTTCTCACGAAACAACTGCTTCAGATCACAAATGATTGACAGAAATTAAGCCATTCAGTTCTGCAGTTGTGCAAAGGTCTACGTGCCATGTACAGTATGGTCTTTCCATCAGACAATTATTTCTGCTAACAACGCTGACCTTATAGACAATATCTACCACACACACACACATGCACATTACACACACACACACAGAGACACACACATACACACCATCAAATAAATACAGTACATTATGCAGCTGGGAGCTTTCCTTATTTACACAGCTGTGAAGAAAAGGCAGTATCTTTGCAGTCATTACAGGGGCTGGCAGTCAGCTTATCCCCGAGAGGGCCGATACCGACTTAAGAGCAGTTACAAAAACAACACAACACAAAACAGTAGTGTACTGTATGCTGTTGATTCAACAGGTGCATATTGTACAGGTCCTGTCCCAGCCTACCGGATTAGCATGGTCACATTGTAGAATAGAATGCTTTTGTGACTTCAGATGATGATGTTGTAAACCAGTGTTTCTCAAATGGGGGTACACGTTCCTGTAGAGGCACACTGATGTACTGTAGTGGGACTGTGACAATTACTGTGTACAGAATAATAGTAGCCTGTTTATATTTTATACTTTCTGTAACTTACTATTTAAGTTTAACATCCAATACTCCTTTTGTATGATTAATTCCTACTGTATATTTAGCTTTTTAAAACCCGAGGACAACAGGAGGGTTGAAAGGCACAAAAAACAAACACATACATAAAGAAATAAATACACACAGCAGTGCCAATTACTAAACACACAAAATCATACACAATAAAATGGCGCCGCCGGGTGGCCAAATATGATATTATTAAGGACATCACGAGTGTTGGTGTACTAGTCTTGGAAAATTATTTAAATAAAAATTAAACAGTTTGTTTGTTTGTTCTAAACTACTGGGTGTAGAACAGCTGGGTCTTCAACACAAACACAGTCCAGATAGCTAAACGACAGCGAGGCTCATGGGAAATACAGCTTTTGCTCTGGCACATTGCTGCATGACCACTATTCAAAGTGATTCTATTCAAAGTGATTTCTAGTGCCAGGTCTACCATGGTCATTGCGTCTGGAATTCTCCATGAACAATGCCAAGTAAACAAATACTAGCAAACACTCATAATAAAGTGGAACTTTCCTTATACCGTTCTGTACTGTAACACATGCTGGGAAATGCTCTCGTGGGAAGTGACCCAAACATTTTCTAGCACGTGTTGCAATTAAATCACCATTTACCTTCACCGCTTAGCCCCCGGTCTGACGAGGACTCCCACAGAGCTTGTAGGCCTGTGGGTTAGCACAGCTAATAACCAAAACCACTCAGTCAGCGATCGCAGTTCATTGAGGAAGTGAAGTTATGTTCTGCACATAACATGCACGTCTGTTATACTGAGCTGAACGCAGATAAATAAGCCATTCAAGTTCAGAGGAAGTAGTACTGAGTTTCAGCTTATGCGCTTTTACTTTTTCGTGTCTCCTTCACTTGCATCCGTGCTTCCTCACACGTCTTTGCATTCTCCCTTCCCCATTCAGCTTCCCTTATCTGCATCCTTCCTTTTCTGTACATCGCTTTTCCCCCTCCTCCATTTCCCTCTTTGGAGTCTCGACTTCAGAGGCCAGAGAGCCGTAAGGAATAGCTCTCTTACATATTACCACCACTGTCGGGAAAGGAGACAGACAAAGCTCTGTATATTCCTCTCTTTTTATCTCTCTCTGTGTATCTCTCTCTCTCTAACAGGCTGTCAGAAATGTTTAGTGTTCTCGAGGAAGGTGACAGCAGCCCCCCGAGGTCCACAATCTTTCCGCTTGGGTTTTCTGGCAGGCAGACAGATTGTCAATTGCATTTGCGTACAAAGGGAGACAACACTTCTCCAGAGAGAGAAAGACAGAAAGAGAGAGAGAGAGAGAGAGAGAGAGAGAGAGAGAGAGAGAGAGAGAGGGAGAGACAGGCGGGGGGAGAAAGAAGAGACAATTTCTATATCTCTCTTTCTCTCTCCCTACCTCTGTCCCCCTGTTTGGCAGACAGTGATTATAATATGTGGGCCCCACTGCCACCTAGAAAAGGGCAGGCTAATGGACAAATGGTTCAATTAGACGCCTTAAGGCCACATCAAGGTTTGTCCACCTTGTTATCAAGTTAACATTTATCACTAACCTTTGTCATTCAGCCCTACAATGACCTAGCCTGTATTCGTCCCTGACAGACAGTCAGATGGACACAGACTGACAGGGCGTCAAACAGACAGACAGGCAGGCAGACGGGATCAAACTCTGTGAGACATGGCTGTGGTCAGGGGAGGGAAAATACATGTTGAATTCACAACAACACTGATTGTGTCTGATTGTGTAGTTCTCTTTATTGTCAGTGGTGTGTGTATTTATTTATTTTTTGTGCCTTTTAACCCTCCTGTTGTTCTCGGGTTTCAAACTCACACCTTGTTGTGCCAGCAGCGCACATCATGTGTCTGTGTAAGCTGTAGAATGCCACAAAGAGGTACTGCGTTGGGTCAGTTTGACCCGGAGCACAGCACGAGGGTTAATGTATTGTGTAACAGCTGAGCAGAAGCAGAACAACAGCTCTGACCTACACTGGACCTCAAACCCTGACCTCCGGCATGGGAGGCCGGCACGTCAGCAAGGAGGCTCATACCGCACAGGTACAATCTTCTGCCCCTCTAGGTGTGAGAGAGTGAGGTGTACTAGCTGCACAGCTGTAGGCTACCTGCTAGCCACCATTACAAAGCAGTACAGGGACTCATGTTGAATACACACACACACACACACACACACACACACACACTACCGCTTTAATGGCACGGGAATCTGCCAGGGATGTGATGCACACTACCTCTCACCATAGATCAGTATCTCACACCTGGACGTGCCATCGCTCACTTTCTGGTGTTACGTTATCCATGTTTGTCGGTGCATTCATGTCCTATGTAAAGTAGGGCTTTAGGAGTAATAATTATCGTTCACCATAACATCAAAAAAAGTGTTGGGTGAACTGTTGTATACATACAATACATTTAAGGGGGTGTATATGCATTTTAAAAGCACTTGCTTTGGAACAGATATTTCCTTGAGCAAGCCAGTTGCTTACGTAACTGACAGAACATGAAAAGACACGTGGACCACCTTGGAGAGTTTAAGTGTTAACCTTCCAGTAACTTCACTGCCCATGAAACCTAAAGTGACTTTTAGCTGCACAGAAAATGCAATTTCCACAACCAGCCAGTTACTTGTCCTTTGAAGGAAAGCGAGTATTACACCTATTATGTAATATGAATGCAATGCTGTCTTCTGACGAACTCTGTGATAGAGAGGATATTCTCTTTATAACGTCCTTCAGCATCCATCGGGCTCAGTGCGTTCTTTAGCGGGGCCACGTAATTTTCACTGTAAATTGGCACAATAGCATCAGCCTGGTCTGCAAACCGTGTTTTGTTTTCTCATTGGCTAGAAGGCTTAACGTAGGAAACGCTTCCAGAAATGCTAGACATCTCTTTGATTTACAAGCACACGCATCCGAGTCAACCTTCACCCCCCTTCTGGCAAACGTAGGCCTGGCTGGTCAGCTGTTTACCAGGCATAGAACTAAGCAGTGCATACTCGGGGGATATGGTTTCACGGAAGAGACGTGCCATACAAAAATACATAAACGGCATGGCACCGTATATAGACTATACGACCAGTTGCAATTCTGTATTATTTCTAGTCTACTCTGCAATATTATGCTCAACCAGCTTCAGCCGCCTCTCTCTCTCGGCGTGGCATTTGCAGACCCCGCCGCGGCAATGCCGATATGATGAGCGGAGCAACAGTTGTCAACAGACATTTCGCCTACACACTGTCAACCTACTACTAGACAGTGTTCGCAGCGATGGATTGGAATCGTTTAATATCCATCGTAACTAGCAGGTAATAGATTTAAGTCGAAGATACACGGCGTTTATTTTTGCCAATGCCCGCATAAATGCACTGCAATAAGTTTTCCTAAATGCATCATGTACATCGCACTGACCTGATATTCCTCCCCCGATCACTATAACATCGTAGGTGTTGTTCGCTGCAGTCATCTTGTCTTCTGGGTGTCTTCGCCTCCTCTGCTGTTCCCAGCTGCTGTCTGCTGTCGCCTGGCGAGCGCAGGGGGCAGCATCTGTATTAAAAGGCGCGGGCAGGCCCACTTTCACTCGGCTCCGCCTACTGGTCGCACAGGTCCAGCAGTAGATTGGCGTACTACTTAGTACAAGACAGTTGTACCGTTGGTGCCATGGCCACGGAACAAAGAGCGTAACATAAAACACAGTGTATAGCAGGCGGACTTTGTGCCGATTAAAGGTCTCGTCAGGGTTTATCAGAAATCGTGAGGCTGTTATAACTAATGTTTGACAGGGTCGCCCATATGAGATTGTGCAATACCTGGTAATACTGAAGCAACAAGAAAATGGAACTGTTTTTCCTGCCCCTCTCCCTCTCGCACGTATAATGAGGAGTAAGTTATTACATAACCTACATTTAGCTTTCATGGTATGGGTACACATGCCCTGACATTTGTTTCTGAAAGTTGCGAACAGAAATATAACTGAGAAAAATATCAATTGTGAGAGCTTATGAGCTATTGTTATAAAATGTTGGTATATGTGGAAACGCAACTTTCTTCCATGTTTCTGCGTAAAACCTGGCAAAAACGGAACATTGCAACCAATACTTTTGTATTGCAAGATACCAGTAATAACATTATTCTTCACAATAAAAATGAAAGATTAGTGTGTGATTTCTTGTTGTTGCTCTCAAACCAATATTATTCTTTCAAAGTTAGTAAGTAGGCCTATGTTTAAAATGTTGCTCCCTGTCAATGATTTTATCAGATACCTTTATCAGATACAGTAAACTGTTTTAGAATAATTCTGCCTTAAAGCCCAGATAGACTTATTCTGAGACAGAAACGACCAAATTCAAATAGAAAACAGATACACATGTTTTTTTTGTAGTTTGTAGTTTATGTTGCCCCCTTGTGGAGGTTTATGTAACACTAACAAAGTATTTGTCTCAGTGTAAGCTATTGTACGTTGCTATATATGGTGCGACAGATAAACCAGGTGGGTAGGGTAGGATGGTAAACCAAAGCTATAGCTGCATTTAAGCAGGACAGACATATGCAGTTGTTCATGTCCAGCAATGTATACTGAGCTATAGTGTGCTAAAAGTAGTATAGAAAGACCAGCATTTCAGAAGCTGAGGGTTTTACTTAATGGCTGCACGATACCGATGATATTGGGGATTAGTTTATATCCATATGTAGTCTAGAGTCTAGACTATATATAGAGCATATGTCCGCATATTGTATAGGCCTACATTGCTCACCATATTGCTCGCAATAAGAACTAGACAGTAAGAACTAGGCAGATAACATTATAATGTTCAACGTTCTCATATAGCAAACACGCCATGTTACTTACTGCACAGACTGTGATTCTGGCACAGTATTGTTGATACAGTGTGTACAAATACAAAATCTATACTGTTGAACTGAATTGACAAGTCAGTAACATTTGTGTTTCCTCTACATGACCAGCAGGGGGCAGCAATACTGTATAAATGACTATCGTATTCTACTGGTACTTTCACCTATTTGACTTTTAACCACCGTTAACACTGCCCTTACATTTTACATTTTAAGATGGATTATGCACACTAATGCTTTTTGTAGTGTATTTGTATGTTTAGATGAACGGATGCAGACATTTTCCTGTGTTTGTTATTCTAATTGCTTATGCAGTTTCAATGGGTACCATCTACCAGTTATAGTTTTAGTTTATTTCCCTTCTCTCTGGTTTCATAAGAATGCTTAATGACTTCTTGGGATAAACACAAATATTTCAAAATGGTAACAAAGTGACATTGTTCACCAATTGCCAAATGGCCATTGTTCTGTCTTTCAGATCAATGGCTGCTCTGCATGCTATTGCTATTGGAAAATGACCCTCTCAACAAGATGAACAACATATGGCAAAGTGCGGTTAAACCTTCGTTTTGAAACAACTGAATGGTTGTGTTTATGCATGAGGGAATGTGCTTAATGCTTGATATGGCACATGTGCCTCCTTCACACCTGCAGTCTGACCAGAATGAATACCAGATCGTATAATGCCATTAGAGTGTGCTGCTTTCTTATTCAATCATGGAGCAAGAGAGTGAGAGATGGTGAGAAGGAGAGAGAGAGAGAGAGAGAGAGAGAGAGAGAGAGAGAGGGAGAGAGAGAGAGAGAGAGAGAGAGAGAGAGAGAGA
>JAODUG010005029.1:0-10234 GCA_027564795.1 Aphredoderus sayanus
GAGAGAGAGAGAGAGAGAGAGAGAGAGAGAGAGAGAGAGAGTGAGAGAGAGAGAGAGAGAGAGAGAGAGAGAGAGAGGGGTGGCATGGTTTGTTTCCTGGTCTCACAATTGTATTTTTCTTAAAAAGAAATCCCTTCCATGGCATCATTAGCAGAAAAACAAAACGCTCCATTGAGTTCTAAATCAATCAAGCAAGGGTGTGGGGATCGCTTAAAATTAATTTTCCATTAAGTTTTACGTCTCATTCAGTTGAATTCCATGCTAATAACTAGTACAACCTTGTGTGCACATGCCTAATATTCAAGTCATTATAAAATGTCAAAGTACTGTCATATGTATTTACACCAAGGCCATTATAATAGGTCTGTAAAAGGATTACTATTCTGTTGTGTATAGTAAGTGGCCTGATCTCTCCTATTGACTGGGCTGAATCCAATAAACAACAATGCAATAATTTTGTTGTTATCCTTTGGGTCAAAATGACCCAACTCACTACCTCTTTGTGACAGATAGAAGGCACCAATTCTAATTCTACAGCGTACACATACATGAAGATGTGCACTGCTGGCACAAAGCAAGGAAAGGATGGGCTAGTGCTCTGGGTGTTTGACTACCAGCCGGAAGGTTGTAGGTTCGAGCCCCGGAGTTGCTGGACTACCTGCAAGATGTCTAACCAATTGTTCACAGTGGTTAGGTGCTCCTTGTATGCCTTGCACCGCTGTCAGTTTGTGAATGTACTATTACGTGTAAGTTGCTTTGGATAAAAGTGTCTGCCAAATGCTGTAATAATTAATAAAGAAGTAAACTCACACAATCAGATGGTGCCATCATCTGTCAAAAAAAGCTTTTGTGTTTGAAATCTGAGGACAATTGGAGGGTAAAGGATAGATGATGGAATCAAAAGGCTGCTTCTTGTAAAATTAGATTTGTACAAGCCTGTCAACCTGTGTCCCAAGGAAAATTCACCTGTAAATATTTGCTATTTCAGAAGAAACACGAGCATTACTGGCATCATTCTGTGCTCAGGACCCAGCTCTCGATGGATTGACTCTAAGAGACGGAGGGATTTCCTTTTATACCTCGACAAGGGAGGGAAAGAAAAACAACATTATTGTCTGTTTTTCTATATCTCTTTCTGTTCATTTCCCCGTGCATGCATCTCACATCTAGCCCCCTCACATATATCTCTCTGGTCTCTCAGTTAGCGGCATGCCAGAGTGTAGGAGGGCCCGATTTTTAATGAGCCTTTCTGCTTTGCCTCCTCCCACCTCCATGCCTGTCTTTAAGGCCAGGGTTCATCTTGATACAGCTGACAGGAGCTTGTCGTGAGTGTGTGGGGGAAAATGAATACAAAAACGCAGCACCGAGCGATGGATAGACACATGGAGAGGATAGCCACCCACACTGTACACATGCCTGACCGTGGGTGTGAACTTACTAATAGAGGGAGAAAGACAGCCAGGGTGGGGAGTGGTGCATGATGGGAGATTTGTGGCTTCCCTCTTTGCAGAAAATGTGTCATTTATCCAAAATTTGGTTTTGAAGAAATGGCTCTCTAGTGGAGAATTGCCTGTAACCCTTATTGTGTTCATGGACACACACAGGCTATCCTGGCTATCCAGGCTATCCTTGCCCTCCTGCCAACAGCCCTCAACTACCCATCCTTCTAGCTATACATATTAAAGGTATGCTAAGTAAGACGTTCACCTCAATCTAGCCTATATTTAAACAGGTGTGATAAGATATGATATGCCTTAAGATATGCCTCCATGGAGTTCACTGCTTGTGACAGGTTGTGACTGCTAGTTCACTGCTTGTGATAGGACAGCTTTAACCTGCTTCTGATTCCTACACCACTGACTGACAGCAGCACTTTACATTGGTCAGACAATTACATGAAATGCTTTAAAGCAAACTGAATCACATGATTGAAAAGAGCATTGGTGAAAGACCTCAATAGATGCCATGATGTATGGCATCTATTGGATGCCATACATGGCCTTAATTGTAATATTTGCACTGATATGAGGCTTGTAATTGTGTGCAGTAAACATGGCGTCGATGTTTCTGCGTTGCCTTTGCTATGTGAGTGCGGTGTGTTTGGGCTGTTCTAGCACCATGCTGACACGCATGGATGTGCTCCAGAGATCAGTAACACTTTTTCCTGCCCCCTGTACCCCCCAGCCACCCACCCACCCCACAAACGCACAGCCATACACACAGAGAAACACCCCAGCTATTGGGAGGAGGTTTCTCAGTAGCCATGGTAACAGGGCAGGAGCTGTATCAGTGGTGCTGCGATGGGATAGCGATAGAGGGAGAAGGGGGGTGGGGGTATGAGGGCTTGAAGAAACAGTGTGTGTGTGTGTGTGGAGGGTGGGCTGTGATGGAATGGGGGAGGGGCATACAATCAGAACCTTTGTATTTCAAACTGTTCTCAACATGCAACACTTACTGTGTGAGAGCATCTCCTAACTGTGAGCTGGCTTGCTGCTAAGGCAGTCCTTGTGGGGGGCTGTAGTCTCTCCAACCCCTCAGCTAGTCTAGGAATTGGACCCTGCACCCCCAAGAGGGATAACATGGTGTTAGTGGAGTTAGTCAGTATATAAGGATCCCCCCCCCCCCCATCCCCACACACACACCTCCTTATAGCACAAGGGCTAGCCTTGGCACGAGCACCTTTTCTCTCACTGTGCCTGGAAAGGATAAGGTGTGAATTCCTTCCTTCCCTATAGTCTTCCTTCCTTCCTTCCTTCCTTCCTGCCTTCCTTCCTCCCTTCCTGTGGCTTGAACAGTTCTGTGAGGCAGACTGGGTTTACAGAGCAGGAAAACTGCTCATTGATCTGAGAAGGGTCCTAGAGAGCCTTTAGGAAGGAGAAAGCATCAATCTGATGATTCACATTATGTGATTAGGCCAGTCTAATGCTGTCTGGGGGCTCCTGGTTTAGGTTTATATTATAGCGGTATTCCTGGTGTGTGTGTGTGTGTGTGTGCGTGTGTGTGTGTGTGTGTGATGTGTATAAGAGAGAGGCAGAGAGAGAGAGAGAGAGCGAGAGAGAGAGAACATACATGGAGGCAGCTTTGTATACTGCATAAAAACGCTAACCACTTTTAAAACCAAACAAAATGCCTTATGTAAAGCACTTTGAGTTTCATTGTGTATAAATATATGCTACTGTACACTTACGAGACAGAGAGAGAGAGAGAGAGAGAGAGAGAGAGACAGAGAGAGAGAAATTCTGTCCATGTGGCATGTGTCGGTAATAAAAAGGGAATTAAAGTAAGCTTTAACAGAAACAGTGTTATAATATTATCTAAATTGAGCTACTTATGCTGTCAAATGAGACACTGGGTTTGTGTTTGAGGGATATGAAACTGTAATTAAAAAACAGTGTTTAAGAGGAGAGAAGAAATTCAAAATGTATTTAAACAGTTTATTTAAATGGAATCCAATAGCTATCTCTCCTAAGAGGATCTATTATGTGGCAGATGAAGGGACTCGTGCATTTTCAGTGATCTCTGAACTAACAGACACTTGTCAGAAAGTCCTTTGAGAACAGAACAAATTGTGCCCATCCTGCTGTCAGACAGACCTGCACAGCTATTTGACATGTGTGACAGCTGCCGCAGGACCGCTGGCCCCATAATGAAAGCACATCCGCATCTCAGTGTGTCCAACACGCTGGATGGGATATTAAAAATGAATCATTGGCCATGTACACTTGACCCGACATAGACATCCATCATATGAGAGAGAGAGAGGAAAGAGGAGAGAGAATGGGAGAACTGGAGAGGGTGTGGAGAAAAGGGAAGCATGGGTTTGTCTGAGCCTTTACATTCATTACTATACCTCGCTCCCACCCCCCCAATCTCTCACTCTCCCTCTCTCTCTATCTCTCTATCTCTCTCTCTCTCTCTCTCTATCACCCTCTTCCCCACTCACTCATTCACTCACTAACACACGCACGCACGCACGCACACACACACACACACACACACAATGGGCACCACCATAATATAGTGGTCGCAGGGGAAGCAATTTCACAGCCCTTGGCCTGAGACACCTCAACACCTGCAACTTGATTACACCAACACAGGCCAGGTAGAAAGTGCACGAGCACATAGCACAGCCATGCAAGTTGCAGTTTATATATGTTAGATATTGACAGGTGACGGTTGCCTAATAGTAATAGCTGACAGGGTGATCAGACGAATAGCCTACTGATGGATGGGCCTCACACACACACATATATACTGTGTTATCTTATGCTAAGAATCTCTAACCTCAAGAATCAAGATTTGTAAATCATGTGTTGTAAAACACCAACAACACTGTTTATAGACTGTGTACAAACTGCAAAGTCTATAAACAGTGTATTCTGCAATGTGTTTTGGCTGTGGAGCAAAGAGCTTGTAAAGAATCTGAATGGCTACTATCTGGCTCCCTCTTGTTCCGCCTCCCATTTTATGTTACTTTTCCAGTGTCCTTACTTAAGTATACTGTAGATAGTCTACCCTTTCTTGGAATTGGTTCCCCCTCCCTCTTACACATCTCTACCCACCTCGTCTTCCATTTCCCTCTCTCACCTCACCACCTCATTTTTCTACACCCTTTCATATCCACATACGCCATTCATCTGACACACCATCTGTCTTCCCTCGTATACATGTATCTCTGTCCTCACCCATTCAACACATTTCCTAAAGCTCCATGTTGAGTCAGGTTTGGTTGTAGAATAAGACCTTCACCGCAGTTGCAAAGCTGCAAAACATATCATGTTAAGCAAAAGGCATGGGAAGTAGTACAAAAGAGGCAAATTATTAATTGGAATTGAGAAAAAATCTCAGTAACCAAATGAAGAAAAAAGGCCTCCAACATCCCCATCACCCCTATACTTCCTTCATTCTCCACTTATCCAATCTTCTCTCGCTGATTTAAACCAGGCTCACCTACACTATATACCTCCGTGCCCCCCCAACCTCCCACCCCACTTAAAGCCTGCCCCCATACTTTCCTCTCCTGTCCTCTGCTCTCCCCTCTTGATCTCTCCCAGCCTCCCCATCCTTGTCACAGACAGAATGGCCATGCCAATGCTGATTAGCGCCTGCATGGCCAAACGCACAGCCAGGCTTAGTGGAGACCTGTGGGAAAGAGAGCTGCTTATTCTAGCCTCAGGAGATGGATTGGAAACGACATTGGCTAAAACAAGCAAGCGTTCGCTTGTTACAATCACCCAAGCGCTCACGCATGCACAACATAGCCATGTGCGCACGCACACAAAGACAGAATTTGAATAAACCATATTCTGTGGTATTTGCCGTTGTTGTGAAATACTGCATTATACGGTCTTCAGCTGGAGGCATAATGGATTAATATTTGTGTTCTAGTCCTTTTTTGCACAACATTTGCATTTCCTCACCACATGCCAGAACTGTGGATCAAAAAAGTATCATCTGAAAGTTTGTGGGTTTGAGTCCCAAGCAAGATGCTACCTGCTCCTTATCCTCATCAAAATGGCTGCCCCCGGCCCCGGGGGCAGACCGCACAACACTTCATGAAACAATCACAGAACAATAGCTAAACCAAACACAATTCCATGAACTAAGCAAATAAACGTGCCTGTGTACACGTGCAAGTCAACAAAGTGCATGTGATGCTCACATATTTTGCACTATAAATTCCAGTATTTCATGCTACCCACATCACATGAAAGCAAAGGCTCCACAGATTTTAACGGTATATGTCTCATCACTCTACAACTAAAACTCACTGAAATATCGCATAAAGAAGAGCGAAAACGATCTAAGGTTCATAAAGCCATAACCAAAAATGATGCCTTACCTTTGGTAGTTTGTGATCAAAAGTTGTATTAGAAGCCATTGAAATTATGTCCGATGTGTCCTATCTGGACAAATGTGTAAACATCCTTATAGCTGGCCAATAGCCAATATAGGTGGCCCAAAATTTGTTTGTGACCTGCCTATTGATTCTATTGGCTCTGACGATTCAGAAAATGTGTCAATCTTTAATATTGACCAATTGGTATTGTAATTGAATGTGTTAATTGTTTGAATGTGTTAATTAATTATCCCATAACCCATTGTTATTTTCTTCCTATTGTTTCTCATCCCCTTGGGTTAAAACCTCTGGTACTGTGTGTAAAAGAATGCTAAGGCTGACATATTTAATAGCGTTTATAAAACTGTTAGTGCTTCACATTAAAATACTATGTAAATCAAAACATAGTCAAATGCATGGTGAAATGAGTAGGCTAGCTGATTTTAATGTGCCTGTAATTTCGTTTTTTGAGAACATAATGGAGTTGCATTATATACTGTAGATTATTTGTGTGTCACACCATAAACCTCTGACCTGTCATCATGTTTGCTATCTGGATACAGTAGCATTGATCATACTGCACAGAGAATCAATAAAGGTCACTTGGTCAATGCTTGGTCAGATGCAAGACAAGACATCATTGATCCTCTGAATTAAACTGAAATAAACACTTATGGCAGTATGGTCACTTCTTGCCTTTATTTAGATAGGACTGAAGAGAGACAGGACATAAGTGTGAAAGAGAGTTTGGGAGTGGGATTGGGAAATGACTGCATGGTATTTGAACTCCCTGTACATGGCTGTGTTGAGTTAAAATGGGCCCTGTATGTACAATACAGTGTGTACATACTGTACAGTATGGAGTGTTTCAAATACATTGGGACTGATGTGATGCTCATAATAGCACATATTTTAGTGTGCGTCCTCTTTTGATTGTATTAATGGATAATGTGTTGCTACACAGTTTAACACTGGAAAAAAGGTTGCTTGTTTTTGTGTAATCTTAAGGGAATTAAGGGATTTTGTCATTATAATGAAAAAAAGTGCATACTTTCTGTGAACAGTTAGTTACAGTAATGCGTTATGTATATCTTTAGCTCTTATTATAGTCAGGAATGTATTATATTTCTTTTCACCCTGGGCAGCAGAAATTGGGCAACACAGTGAGCATGATGAAATTGTGCGCAAAACAGAGCAGTATGCTACATTTAACTCTAGTTTATACATTTACAGTATACTGTATACACAATATGTGTTGCATAAACACACCTCTTTGCCTTGGTTTCTACATTATATTGGTTCCCTTCTTACTGTAATAGAATGGTGTAAGCAGGTGACAGACTTAATAGATTAGATTTATGTTGGAGTGCCTCACCTAGAAGAGCTGAGTTAAGATACTATACAGTAGGTCTACGTATACACCGTAGGTTCCCTGTTTTAGTTTCATTATTATACATATTATATATATACCGGTATATATATATATATGTTAAATGTAAAAGAGAGAATGAATGGAGATTAATGTGGCCAATGATATGGCCAAAAATAGTTTTACACCTTATAATCTATATGTATTCTATGCCACCATTTTTTTGTTTTGACATTACCTGCCTTTTAGCAGGTAGGACAGCAGCTAACATCTGTATATACATTAGAGAAGGTAAAGTTAGTTTTAGTTTTTAGATGCTAGCAAAAAGATTAAGCATTTTCTGCAATGGTTAACCAAAGGTTCTTTGCGTACTTTATCAGTTGTAAATTGTTATACTTTTCTAAGCAAACACACATTATCAAACTCTATATCACTACTTGTGCTTACTTCTTGTATAAATGTCTCCCATTTCCAGCCAGCACACTCAGTGATATGAAAAGATATGGACAAAATGACCTTGATTTATGCTGAAATGCTACTTCCATCGATTAGCATAGTGAACTCAAGCGGCTAGAACCCATCAAGTACATTACTGGCTCATTACGTTATTTTGATTGATAACAAAACACCACACGGTAATATTTTTTTCTCCAGACATGATGTTGATCGTTGAGGATTGGGAGATGATAATTGCCTAGCCTGTTTAGGCCAGGTTTAGAAACAAGCAGGCAAAGTGACTAGGTGGTTAGCGCAGTGGTGTTGACATTGAAGTACATGTATAATCCTGCAGTGTTATATTTGAATTCCCTATGGCCACACAATGCGTATGATTGGCCATTTGACAGATATTTCTCGCAGGGCATCGGTCCCAAGGCACCAATCACAGTCTGCATTCGGGCCAATCACTAACCCTACAGTAAGAGGTACTGAAGGATGAGCATTGAGCATGTCAATTACCAGCAAGGAAAGAGCGCATCCAGCAAGACTTTACTTTCGGATTTTATTATATAACATTTAGGGCCCTACGTATCTCATAGTGCATCCAGCGCAACGCAGCAACGCTAGTGTCTTTGCTAGTTTGACACAGATTCCACTGTCATTTTCCCGACCAGTGCCCATGCTGTTAAAATAGCAAATGTACTTGCGCCCATTTGAGAGCCCGTGGTTTTGTTGGTCTAAACATGAGGTGTGATCTGGCGCAGTGTTAGCGCATTGCTATATTGATGCAGCACAATGACTCAAAGTGATTGAGCGATTGTCCTATAGTCAATGGTGCTGCACATAATCAAGATAGTAGCACCTATAGCAGGTGCACATCGCACATACTCTGGTTGTTAGCTCACAAACATGCAAATCGTTTCAAAATGAAAAGAGTCCATTGTGAAATATTTGTGTAATTTTTGTGTTGAGTGATATTTGAGTGTAGCCAACATCGACATATTTTAAAGATCTTGCAGGAATGCATGTTTTCACTTCGTGAACAAGCAGATTAGTTGTTTCCTGTCCAGAGAAGCGCTCTTTCTTCTAACTTTGCAAATCCGCCTGTATAATAGCAATAGCAATAATGGCCTCTCATTTCTGCAGATGCTGTTGGGCCATGTTTGGAGAATGTTAAAACAATTGCTAACTATACCTATAACGTAAAACACCCCCATAACATACTTTACATGGCTACAACCTTTAAATAACTTCAATACCCTGCGATGGAATTTCCCTAATTTTCACTGTCAACTGCTGTCATGCTCTAAAATATGGAGAAGTAGAATGGCTGGAGTCACTTACGCCATTTGTTAATGTTATCCCACAGAGCTGACCATAAATAGACAAGAGGCTGTACTGTATGTCGCAAAATTTAGGCGCATATTATGAATGTGCTGTATGCATGTCCAAAGAATTCACCTTACAACCCAAAAAATATGGGCAAATCCCAACTCTTAATCAGAAAATGCTGCATTTGGAATAAGGCATAATTCAAAATATCCAAAAGGAATGTGCTGAATATGCTAACATTTGGAATATTATACAATTCTGAATAATAGTGGAATATTATTGTTTCTGTTAGGCCCTGAACACACACACATCATCATTCTTTTTCACAGCATTTTACTTTGTCCAAATGTTGCATTGCAGAATAGTATTACTTCAACTGGAGGAAAGGTTTGCCATTTACTGTGTACAATAAGCCATGCACAAACATTCAAACACACTTGCAGCTCTGAACCCTCTCATATCTATAGAGTACTGGTGTTTCAGTCATACTGCTGTTGTTCAGAATGTAAACACTATATATGTATATTATGTCTCAGGTGGTCTGGTAGGGTTAGACTGAATATTTGTTGAATTACATTTTTGTCACAAGGATTTTTGTGTTGAATTACAGTACAATTATAATATACTACCGTACAGTACGTACAGTAGAATTAAATAAATATGAAAAGCTAGCTAATTTTCCTTCATATCAGGCTTTGTGTGTTTCAAGCACTGCGTTTACATTATAAGACTTCATTTATTTCAGATTACAATCGTACATGTGCCGTCTCCCCGGCTGCTACTGCTAATTAAAGTTGGGCCACATTACTTTTGTTAATAACCAGAGCACTCTTAACCCTGTGCTAGGGAACAATGGGGGTTTAAACCCTTCAGGTAATCAAACCAGCAGGACAGGGTCATACCAACTGCATAATCAACACCAGTTGTACACCACATACACACTTGGAGACACACGCACGCACACACACAGCCATACTGTGTATTACATTATGAATGTGAGTTTGTGCTGTTATAAAATGAAATAAGGACAGATGAATGACTTATTACTCTGTCTAATAGGCTCTCCTGCCATTCTGCCTCCTGCTGTGGCCGAATCTCTGACAGAAACCTGGCCACGGCCAAATGCACACACATACTGTATACACACACACACACACACATGCACGCACACGCACACACACACACACACACACACACACACACACACACACACAAGCACGCACACACACACACACACACACACACACACACACACA
>JAODUG010005030.1:0-29641 GCA_027564795.1 Aphredoderus sayanus
TGTGTGTGTGTGTGTGTGTGTATATATATATATATATATATATATATATATATATATATTCAATTTCAATGTCTTGGTTGCATAGTCTACATATACCTTTTATTGATTGTGTTTAGGGGACACTCAGGAGACAGTGTATTCATTACATCATGTGAACTGATATTTAATGATGCTATGTTGGTGTGCTAATCTACTAGATGGTATATTCAACCGTCTCCTAAGCTATTATGTAACTCTATAGTGTGCAGTGAGTTATTCTTGTTGAGGAAAGAATACTGTGTGTCAAGGAACATTAAAATTTCGCTTTATCTTTTAAATCATCATTATATTTTATGTACAAACAAATCACAAATTCCTTCTGACTATGAATAAAACTACATGTCATATATCAAGAATTTATTAGATCAATTATACTTTTACTTGTGACATGCTACTATTATTGATGTTTCATTTTCACCTCTTGCTCACCTCTTTCCATAATGCCCCTAAACAATCACAAATCATTCAATCAGAATCCATTTGACAAATAATTCCGTGGCAATGGGTAACTTTTTAACGCAAGGTTAATACTGGCCAATTGTAATGCCACTTTCAATTAAGTTATTTTTATCTTTATAAAAATCAGCAATTGAGCTATTTTGACAGCTTTTAATTGTAAGCACGCAGTCACTTTCAAGTCTTAATTCAAATTGTGTTGTGTGACGAGGTTAGTCCACTGGAAGCCCCCCCCACACACCATTGTGATTGATAGCAAATTAGCCATTTGCTTACGTACAGACTCTTTGCAGATTGCATGTTTAGCATTCAATCAATATTTTGTGTACTGGTAATATCTTTTTGAAATGCAATTAGCTCCATGGCATGGGCAGATATATGTAAAGCGTTTCAGCATGAATAGACTTGATTCAGGTTGTCCAGTGCAATTATCCGCCGTGGGAACAGAGTGGCAATTTGGCCCCAGCTCACACACACACACAGTACAGTTATGATTACCTTCACATTCCCCATAGATTTTGTGATGACATTATGACTAGTAATTTTCACAACCAATCTCCATGAGAAGAAACCTTGCTGTTCAATTGAGAGTCATGATTCCAACTGCTCTCAGCGTTCTGTCTTTTCTCATTCCCCTTCTTCTTTTCCCTTCCCTTCTAACACACACGTGTGCATAAACAGATGGGAATTTCTAAGAAAATTAAAATCGCGGTTTTGGCTCCAGTTCAATCCCTTCCCTGTTTTTATACATTTATTTGGCAAACCCACATGGCAATTGGCAATTCATGAGAGCAAAGCCTCCATGAGCCTACTAGCATACACATTAATCCTTGGCATATTCTTCTAACATGTAGAGTAATACAGGTATATTACCTTTCAAAGCCCGGACAAGTGCAGTGTAACAGTCCTCAAGACCGGCACGGCCATCGTGTGCGGCGAAAGCCGGTGGGCGCCCGGCTATCCCCTTACCTTTAAAAGGCTGGAGTATTTACAGTAGCCCTTTGCCAATGGATTCTGCTTATCTCACGTTAAATGGAGAGGCTTGTTCATAACAGGCGAGATATGAGATGGCAGCCAGTGCGATAACCTCCATCTCTCACCCTTCCCCTGTCTAATCAAAGTCACTCGCTGCTGCCTTGCACTTTCGGCGCGATTTGCCTCTCGACAGCCCACCGTCCCTCCAGCAATTACAGTTCTGACAGCTTGGCCAAGACACGCTTCCCTGCTATAATTACCCATGGTGTATTTATCCAAGACGAGTGTGTAAGAGCGTGTGTGCCAGAGTGTTGGGCCAGTGGCTTTGGACTCCTAATAATGATCATGTCTATTAATGGGCGCCCTGATTATCTAACAGAGTTGTATTCACATCGACGTCCCTTGTGCTAAGAGAAAGATGGCATACTGTACTAAACGAGGGGGCAGGTGTGTGCTAGCTGCGGAACGTGGCCGTGTGATACTGTAAACAGGGAATGGCATGGCTCCCTTGACCTGACACAGGCCACGTTGTCCAGTGTTGAATGGAAATTGGCTAACAGCAGAGAAAATGATCATCGCCACCGGGAGAAAAAAAACTGCTTGCAGTTGTATTTTGATGAGGGCTGAACGTTTTGCTTCAACTCAAAATAATTCCCCTAAAGTGCCTTGGGTGATTGAAATTCCATCTGATGAGATAAAGAGCACAGAGTAAGATGCTGAGGTCCCCGATGTTGATGAGATCGTTTTTGGAGCTGATGATTCCTTCTGTCCCCCACAGCACAGACTACTGGAATGGCACAAGTTCAGTCTTTACACCAGGTCATTTGAGTTACATTTTAGTATTTTCCAGACTTAAGTGATCTGAGTTGTATTACAGTGCCATGCAATATTCATGACTGATTTCAGTGGGTGTGATGATTAATACAGTGCCACTTCAAATCATTCGCCGATCTTGTTCTACAAGAAAACCACACATCAACAGAAAAATAAAGCACAGGTAACTTGCTTGGACAGTGTATTCAGTGTACCAAGTGCAGTCAAGCACAGCACTAAGTTTTAGGGAGGGTTTTTAAGTTTTAATTTTTTTTTTAAGGAATTCTGTCTTTGTGGCTCAGAATCCAGTCCTACATCTTCTTCTGTTAAAATAATACTAATTATAGTATAAAGAAGGCCCTGAAACCCCCATCCAAATTGAGGTCCCATTTCCACTGGCCCTTTTCTTCTTCTGCCAGACATGCAGAAAACCTGTCTGCAGATGGTTGGGAACATTAGATGAAGTCATTTGACATCTACAGCAGGACATTAGCATATTTCTAAGCAATAAAATAATGGGCACCAGTATATGCACGTATATTTAAGACAATCCCCCTATGGTTTCCTTGTTGAGCTCAGTATTACAGGCTTCAATGCATGTTTCAATCTCAATTAACCTACATTTAATGGATGGATTAGACATCTTGAATATTCAGTCTTTGTTTTAATTAGCTGAAGCACATACATTTCAGTTGGACCTGTAAAAGCAGCAGTTTCTGTGGGTCTACTCTGAGGTGTATAAGGTGCCAGTGAAAGTAATGTCAGCCCCACATAAAAGTTAAACAGGGGGGCCGAGCATGCTGGAAAACCCAACAAGGCCAGCGCACAGCAGTGGGAGACATTAGCTTTGGCAAGTCTGCTTTAAGAACACAGAGCAGAGAAGGAGGCCAGTGTGAAGCAATGAGCCTGGAGCTTCTTGCATTGTTGCTGATGAGGAGCTGCGAGTCCTATTGGGCCTGAAGATGTCGGGGGCTAAGCTGCCTCAGGGCCAACAAGTGCTAGTGTTGTAATCATCTCCTCTTTATCCTCCATTTACAGTATACGCTGTATACTGTCAAATACATGAGCTGCACTGCTTGTTGTCAGATTAACAGTCCTTGTTCCTGTGTCACCAGTGTAATGTCCATGTAACAGCTCTATGTAACACCACCACATAAAGGTATGTTATTTATATTGACAGACAGTCAATATAAATAAGCCCATTTAAAAACACCATGTACGAACAATCTGCGATAATGTGTTGTGACAGTCAATCGGTGTACTAACTGAATATGAACAAAGCATAATGTGCCCTCAACCTCGCTCTCCTTCAGAATTCAGCATAGGGTGAAACAGACGCCGTGTTCCACATCTCACTCTGCGGGGACAGATGGGTTCAAAGTTCATGTTTTGAGCCATTTAGGCGCGGACACATATTCATTATGTGGCGCAGTAACAGACATGCCCATTGACATGCTAAAAGGTCTCCTGTCTCGAAATACGAGTGAATAAACACATTACTCAGCCTCTGTCCTCGCACATCGTTCTTCTTCCCTGTCAGAGGGTGGTCATGCTTGTGGAACATGGAAGAGATGCCACCCTGGGCTCATGTTGGTAAATGCCACATCAAAGGGCCAGCCCTTCAAAAACCTAGATCCCTCGAAATTTCACACCCACAAGTGCATCTGGAACAAGGACTGCAGGGAGGGCTTAGGAGAGGCGGACAAGTGGCGCGTTATGAAAGTAAAATGAGGCATTCCTGGGGGTTGGCTGGGGGGTTGGGGAGAGGTGACTTTCCACTGTAACCCTATTAATTTGTTTCATTCTGGTGCAGGGGGGCTGTGGTTATCATTCCAATTCAAGTAATTAAAACATCACTCTGCGCCTGCCAAGGAGTTGCTGCTTTCCGCTTTCGCACAGGGTCTCCGAAGCATCAGCACATTACAAACCAATTTCCCTACATCAGCTTATATTCACATTTGATTCTGTCGCAATGCTGATGGGAGCTGGAACAGGGGTCTCTGTACACAGGAATCTAAATAACGTTATGAAACTTGGCGCAGACCTCATTTATAAACCAGTGCCTTGGCTGAATTCCATTACGACACCCCCAACCACTCCCCCACCCCCCAACATTCTTTATTTGTGGGAAATAAGGGAAAACTGAAATTATGAAAACAGCATCAACATACATTTGCTGGCCTGTAGCAGTGGCTCCACTGAAAAGCTTGAATGCACACAGAAGGTAGCCGAGGACGATGTTTTATAAATTATCCTCCCTTTGGGGAGAGCAACTATATATCAGCTATGCTTGCTGAACTTTTATCATTAGCCATATACTTGGTTCCCAGGAGGGCAGTCCTTGTATTTTGAACCCAGGTCGAACTGCTTAATGAGGCACAAAAAGGATACAAAGGAAGAATTGAGGCTAACCAGGAGAAATTACACCGTTCCCTGTGTTCTACCTTCATGTGACGCTAGTGAAGGTGAGAAAGCCTAACAGCGAGGATTCATCTATTTTCCTGTCAAATCGAATGTTTGATCACAGACACCAGCTCTAATCACACATACACACCTAGGGCAAAGTTGCACGCAACCTCGGCATAATTGCATCACAACCGCCAAATCACTACGTAAACATTACCAGAGCCCTTCCAGGCACATTTCCGTTGACAGAATCCCAGTGCCAGCCTGTGCCCGGATGAACCCTGAACTTTGCCAGAAACTTATTCTGACGCCGTCAGCTGTTACAAACGCAATGTCACAACGGTGGTTTGGAGAGTGGGGGGAGGGGGGGGGGGGTCGCAGGGGTGAAACCTTGGAACATCTGGGAGATCCCTCGGTGAGCCGCTGGCAGCCGGGCTGGGGGAGGAGGTGTCAGGCCTGAGTGACACAGATGTGTGGCCTCGCGTCCGTCCCAGGTTACCAAGCTGGGATAGCTCATTAATCAGTGGACCTGCCAAGCAGAGGGGGGCCACCGCTGCCAACTGTTTCACTGAGCATTGCTTCCGGTGTGCACGCCAACGTGCCAAGTACACGCACGCACACACACACACACACACGCCTATACTTACAGTGTGTATTACACGCAATGCATTTATTCAAATACATACAGCATGTCTCCATCAAGCCCTTCAAGTCACCCCGTCATTTGAATCAAACGCAACCGATTATTTATTATACTGCCTGCTATTGTAAACACAACAGTGCTCGAAGAACAACAGGCCCTAACAGTATATCACTATTACAGCACTACTGTACACTTGGGAGTTACCTGTCACCTTGTCGTGGGTAAAAGCAATTTAATTACTTATCAAATGGCCTTCAATGTCAACGGACTAAATCTGTTTCATAAATGTGCAAGCAACCATTGCTGACTTATTCCCCCTCCCAAGGGGAGGAAAATCAATTTTAATCTAAAGTCCTCATGCCGTTCGGTATGCATGTTTTGGTTCAGCATACAGTACATCACTGAAGCAAAAAATAAAGCGTCTGTCTGACAAAGGAGTGAGAGAGAGAGAAAAAAATTCATAATTGAAGTTGTTGTTTGCATTGCTTAGTGAGGCACTTTTTGCAGAGTACTGCTAGAGTCATGTTATATTGTATTGTCAACATTCCTAATGAGCTGGTGCTATAATTTAGGAACAGAACAGGTGATGGAGGATGAAAAGGAATAGCAGCAAAACCCTTTGTACCGGCGTTTTCCCTCAGCTACTGAATTAATACAGGAACTATATTTTATCGCTTTGAAACAGCCCACTTTTTCTGATTGTGCAGATCCTGGCTCCTCCAACATTTCATTACATTTACAAGACTTGACATTATGTGTACAGTGGTGACAAAAAAGTCTATTTCCATGGCTCTGTTTGTTTCCTCACCTTACAAACAAAACCAGATGAAATAAAAAGCTTTAAATATTTTGTTTGCACATACAAATGTCCTTGTTTCTACTCTTTATATGCAATAAATAAAACATTACGTACGTTTGTTTCAAAACTATGTGGACTGTGGATGAGCCATAAGATGAAGAAGAGAGAAGCAAGGGTAGAATGGTTATGGAGATGTGGGCAAAAAGAGGGTTTCTGCAGAGCCACCTGAAGGTAGAAAATCACCTGTAGATTTGCTCACACTACAGGTTTTCATTTCAAACATTCTTCTTGAAAATGTCGGGCACAGCAAATCTGTGAGCAGAACATGTCTGTGAACTGCACATGGTCTACACAGCCTTGGCATTCTGGCTCTGCTCTAGGGTTCTCACAGTGACTTCAAAAGCGGTCAGGGCTTATCACACAGTGTGTACTTGGCATTTAAGACTTCATTAACGGTTGCTTGACAAAACCGTGATACAGTTATTGAATACTGCCTCACTGTTAGTGGCTATATAGTGTGCTCTCCATGTTTCATGTTTTGCAGTTGCCCAATTTATTAAATACTGTATGCTCTTGGACACATCTGTTTTTTAATAGCGGCAGTCTTGAGCTAAAAGTCAAGTTTATGTTTGGCATTGAGTGAAGAGAGGTCTTCAAACTAATCTACTCAACTAATTGTCTTTACTAGTCTGAAATATCATGAAAATATATATATATATAGCCTGCTGTATATAATAAACAGTGTTATGCAAAAATGAGAATACTAATTTGATTTTTCTCACTGTGTCCTCTGCCGACTTCGAAGCAGCTGCCTTTAATTCAACCCAGATTGCATTTTCTGACCCTTAATCCCGAGAACGGCATTCAGAGTGTGGATTTCACAGCCTGTTAAAATACATATATATTAATAGAGAGTATGGGTTTGTTTATTTTGGTCTAAATGCTAAAGGGGCTGACTCCTTTCATCACCAGTTGTGCTCGCTTGGCAGAAAAATCCCAACAAATTAGCTGGAATGACAAGCCAGCCCTGAGCAGTGGAGTGGGGGTTGGGGGAATCATTTTGAGGCCACCATCTATGGACTAATCTATTTATCACACTTGGCATTAAGTTGACCGAATGGCTCAGACTGATGCATCAAAACACTGGTTCGTTGTTACATACTGAATTACTGTGGTACACACACCATTGGGGGGGGTATCCCACACCCTTCCAGTGACGGAAAGTCAGGCATGTTTATACATGAAATGCCCGGAGAATGTTTGCTCTGGAGGGCTTTCTCCATGAATTACAATAGCCTTCTTATGGGTGGGGGGTGGCAGAGGAGGAGGCGCAGGGTGGACAAATCTGCTTACTTTGGAGCTTATTGAGCAGAATGAGTCGTGCGCGGAAATGAAACGTGAGCGCAAAGCGCAGAGGTACAAGGGAATGTGGAGAGAGGGATACAAGACGAGCTGGGAGTGGGGGAGACACAACATAGAACACATAAAGTGACAGAGAGAGGGAGAGAGAGAGAGAGAGGGAGAGAGAGAGAGAAGAGCAGAGGGAGGGAGAGGAGCATTAAAGGCCAGATGAAATTAGTTCCATCAGCCGCTTTGATTGTGCTTTTTATAGCATGACCCGCCACCGGGGGAGCTGGTGCCTTCTGGGAATGCAGGAGCGGAGCTGGGGGGAGGGAAGGGGGGCTGGGGGGTGGTTAGTGGGGAGGGGCTGCTGACATGCAGCACTTTCAATATCACTGACAGGATTGTTCAAGGTGTCACTATTGATAGTGGCACTGTGCATTGAAAAGGAGCCAGGCTTCACATTTTGTTTTTTATGCCCTCTGTCTTTGTCTCCGTCAGCCCTTCCTGTCCTGGCGAGTCCACTGGATCTCTCTCTCTCTCTCTCTCTCTCTCTCTCTCTCGCTCTCGCTCATAGACAAATACTGTATAATACTATATAAAGTCAAGTAGTGTTTGAATTTGAGAATCGAATATGTGTGTGTGTTTGTAGTTTTTGACTAACTTTCTCCAGCTTTATGGGTGAAGTGTGTCCGCGTGGCTTCAAATGAGCAGCCTGACTTCTCCCGATCAATGTCACGACTCAGGCATAGTAAACCTCAAGCCTGCATTGGATTTCCTCTCATTCAGAAGGAACAATGCTGAGGGGTTTCCAGGCTACTTGAACATTAATGACTCGGGGGCCTTTAATTGTCAACGGGGACCGAGCCCCGGACACAATAGAACCTGGGACAGAGAGCTCTTTTTAATGCTATCGATTATTTATCCTGACCTTCAGCAATGAAAAGGGAAAAAGTAGCGGAATGGAGAAAGCTAGCATTGCATGCATGGCTAAAAATAATAAAGAAGCCCTCTCCATCTCTGTCCTCTGCATTCCCCACTGTTTTATCCTGTCCTTAAGCCCGCATGTCCCTTCCCTCTGCAGCCTTTAAAGCTTGTCCAAAATAGTAATCTCCATAACCAGACCAAACATTCCCAGTGCCAGAGGTGCGAGCCAAAAAGCTAGCTCAACGGCGAACAATAGTCTCACAAGCCACCGCTAGATCTCATTCGACCACTGCGTGGGTTTACCATTAACGCATTTTAAATGGACATCACTTGAATTCTTCATAATCTAACGAGGGAATGAACGTAAAAAGTGTGTACGTCCTGCTGTTTTCAAAAAGGCATTGCTGAGGTTCTGTTCGCTTCTGCTCACTGTGGCTGCACATTCTGGTAGGGCGCCAGCATTGTCATGTACAGAGCAGCGTGTATGAACAGACAGAACCATATGCTCGGGAAAAAGGGAAATTAGCCAACCGTCGGGGGGATTTCACAGAGAGAGGGGGGCAAGTTTCAAAAGCCGGCAGTTAAGATTGTCGACGCATTTAATCTACCAGTGCCAGACGTTTGCCTCCCAACCCATGACTTTGTGGCGAGATGTAAAGGCTGGAGTATGCTTGAAACAGATGTCAGGCTTCTCTCCCTCCCCCTGTTCCTGTGAGTGTGATACGGACGGCGTCAACATCATGGCTGCATTCATAACATTATCATACCTGGGCTCGGCTCAATTGGAATGCAACACCAACGGCACGCTGTTAGAGCCTCTATCTTAAAACACACACCTGGCCACGTCCGGAACACAAGCTTGTTACCTGCCAGAGGGGGAAGAAGGACCCCCACTGGCTCCCCCACGTTCACCTTGATGGCCAAAAGCTTATGGTAACCAAGGCGCCGTGTTTTGCCAGGAAACAAGGAAAAAGCAATTGATCTTGAATTTGCATAATCCAGTCGTGTTTACACAGTTAATTTTTACCTCGGGTTTATCATACCTCTGCCAAACTACGATATGACCCAACATTGTAGGGCATTAATATTAATCACAGGAGGCAAAGTCCAAAGTTTTGCTGTTGGATTTGACAATTGTCTGCCAGCTTCATCGCATGCTTTCGTTTGGTATCCAAACACACCGCTCAACTCTTACGCATGTATACTTTACACAATGTATTGAAATACCCTGCGATTGCATAATATCAGAGTGGTAGGGAGGCAGGCCTTAAAGGCATGGAGAAGAGAGGAGCACTTGGAAAATGTCAAAACACCGCTAGATCCAAGTGAGAGCGTGGGTAGCCAGATGTGATGCAGTATGAGTCTATTTCAGCACACACACACACACACACACACACACACACACACACACTTTAAGCACACAAGTCTGGTGTTTTGAATTATTCGCAGATCGCTTGAATAGTTTGGTGTGAAGTAGGCACAACAATCAATAATTAAACTAGCTGCCAGTTCGGCCAGTGTTCCCAGACTTCACAGTGACTTTATTGTAAGGTGAAGGGGAAAAGTTTTAAATACTGGAGTACACAGAGATATTGGGAAAATAAATTCCTTATCTTGGTGATGCAGGGTGGATCCAATTCCGCAGAGGACAGTGTATACCTTGAGTTTTAAAGACTTTTGCATTTAAGTACACTTAATAGCCAAATTTAAATAGTATGTAATTAGAAATGCCACTACTCCTGTTTAGATTAGTTGCTTAGTTACCATGCAATGATTTTACCGTGCAATGCTTGCTTCCCCAGGCTAGGACACCCATGAAAGATGGCAAATACGTACTGTACATGTGTGGCACAGACAAGGCACTGACATTGTTGTGCTCTTTGCAATGTGCAACTAGTTTTAGCTGTGTTTTATTTACAGCGTCAGTTAAAGTCTTCTCCAAGAAGGTCTCCAGGCTTCCTCCACAGTCAGAAGCCAATTGAGAAATTGAACTGTCACATGTCATCTTAAGATGCGTTCATCTCTGAACCGCTTAAGTTATACATAAACATGGCTGCCAGGGGCTGAGATAAGCTCCAGGCATGTCTTGGAGGAGATAGTAGAGGTCATTCACCACGTCCATACATATGCCCTTCTCTCTCTATGGCCTTTCATGCTAATTATAAGATTGAACTGTAATCCATGTCCAAAACCACAATCCGCCATACAGGACATATTTGCACGCTTGCAAATAGGAGACTAGACTAATACTGTACATCCCGTGCTTAAGAGTACACTGTATATAGTATCCATTTTTACCCCCTGCTTTGTAGGGGTCAGACGCTCATGTGCTTACACAGACGTATGCAAATATGGCCAGCTCCCCTGTGGTGCTTGTGTGTGTGGGCACAACGGTAGCGTAGAATCATGGGCACAGCGGGGGAAGCGGGGGAGGGCACAGTAAAAGGTTTAACTCCCAGCGGGACAGGTTAACAATGTATTACAGGCTGAAGGTCAATGATTCTGATTCATTTGTTTGTTTAGGCTTGAGTGGCGCCGGCGTATTCAGGCTAGCCTTGACACGCGTAAGCGCTCGCCCTGCTAATGCCTGCCGCCGTGCTCACGCCACACCTGACTGAGCGCACACCTGCACTTACTGAACAGACAGTGATTACATGAAGGGCCCCACTGGCTGCCTTGGTGTCAGAGGAGGGCTGTTGGAGATGGCGCTGGAGCGCTACATTCATCATCGGAGGGCAAACGTGCGGTGTTGAAGCCGCAGCCTCGGTCGGCTAATGGCTCGGCCCTCCGATTAGAGGTGACGGAGGCGAAGGTCCCGGCCCCCGTAAACTGTCAGTCGGGGGGGGGGGGCGGCCGATGGAGGAGGAGCCGTAGAGTGGCAGTTATTGGCCTGGCGGGTGAAAGCAGGGCTGTCGTGATGAGGTGGACACTGACCCAATCGCTTATCTCCAATCAAACATCTGCTGTTGATCTAGTCACGGACGGGGGGAGAAGGGTCCCGGGTCACAAAATGACAGACACATCCTTTATGGCTTGAGGACACGGTGGGGTTTGCTGGTCAATTAGGGGTCACATGGACATCCCCCCCTTTGTCATGCGAATGGATGGATAGCGTTTCCTGATTGCCTCCATCTGTCATCATGCTAGCATAGAGCAGCGGAGACACAACACTGTGTATATACTTACAGGGCCTGAACTGCTTTAATTTAGACTGAACTCTGCCCATGGCTCTCCTAAGGTATAGCGTGCTATTCAATGACGCGCTGACATTTCTACAAACGCATCTCAAACACTTCCAATGGCATTCTTACATGTAGAGCTGTTCACGACGGTTGTGATGAAATTCCCACTTTTCAAATGCTATTTTTAAAATGCATGGGATACAGGAACAAACAACATATCTGAGCCACAGGAGATGATTGCTTGCTCGAGAGATGTACCGACTGCAAGGAAGCGATTTCACATGCAACATGAAACAATAAGCAAAAACATGAAGCACTCTTCTCTGGGATTCAGCAATGTTTCTATTCTCTCTTTTCAAAGAGAAAGATGAAAGAATATAACATACAAACATCAGTATTATGTTGCAGAGGGCAGTTTATTCTCATTGATATTTGGTAACTTCAAGCAATTAAAGGCAAGCAGAAGCAGTTATATTATTATATAAAAGCATTTAAGGCTAGTGCCCAATAACCCTCCACTACACACATTTTAAAAAGCTATTTCCCTCCTCACCCTTAACCAATTCCTCACACCTATCAAAATCTTTAACCCTCTTGCTGTCCTTGGGTTTCAAACACACTACCAGCAGATGGCGCCAACTGTGGCATGTGATATTTGTGTTGTGGTTGGCACCTTCTGCTGGCACAAAAAGGTAGTGCACTGGGTCATTTTGATCCGTTGGACAACGGGAGGGTTAAAGAGGGAATGTTTTTTTATTTTTTATTATTTTATTCACAATGAAACTATTCTTGATGGATATTACATGAAACATTTGTTCTTGGCATTACAGGCAGCCAGGAAGTGCAATAAGGCATTAAAAGAGCAAGACAGCGCCCAAAACAGTTGACACAGAGCATCTTTGGGTTCCTAATAGCAATCTCACACTTGTTTATTTGCTACTTTGCCACTTTATTGAGTCCCACTGATTACCATCCCACCTGGGCTGCACTGCACATTTCTGCTCCTCGTTATTGTTCGGCCTCACATTCCTGGAGAACTCCAGACATGCTGTTGTCATTGACGACAAGCCGCCATCTCCTATACTATACAGACGTCTGAAAATTCCTCGCTACTGACAACCACGCAGAGATGCCATGACAACCTGTTAGCAAGGTAGTGTGTGTGTGTGTGTGTGTGTGTGTGTGTGTGTGTGTATAGCAGAAGGAGGGTGTTTGATATGAAGGTGATTGAAAAGGGTGAAACGTAGGGAAAGAGTTGCGGTTCGTGTCACTCTCATTTCTGAGAGGTGTGATGAAGTCTGTGTGTTGGGTTTTTTGCTCTTTCTTTAACTCTTGGCCGTGTATATTGTCCCAAAGCCCAGCACAATACATCATCAAGCGTCCAGGGCAGAACTCTGTAATAACTCTGCAATCTCTAGAGCAAATACTCAGTTGCCACACATGACAGCTTTTATTATTTCTTAGTAATCAGTGGAATGCATCAAAAGATGGGTATTGTACAATGCTGAAAACAAGTGGTATACACAGTAGGTGTCTGCCTGAAGAGTGCTCCTCAAATTGTAAATAAATAAATAAAAAACAGACTCACTGTCAAGACATGTTCTTACAACATCGTCAGTGGGTTTAGAAAATAGCTGGAGGATCAGAGAATGAGTGATGAGAAATAATTTTAAATTCAGAAAGAAAAGTCAGAAAGTCAGAGAGAGAGGAGAGAGAAAGAGGGCAAGAGGAAAAAGAGTAGAGGATTTAACACTCAATCACTAAATTAGACCCATTCTAAATTTGGTTCCCATCCATCACTTTCAATTATCAAACATCGCCTTCGAGAATGAGTTACTTTATAACTACAGAGAGACTAATTGTCCCTAAAGCTGCGCGCTACACTGGTCCACTGTGTTGAGCGCAAACGACTTTCATTTAGCTTCACAGCTGACTGGCTTTTATACTCCTGCGAAACTCCTCTTAGTGCCAGGACGTGGTCACATGACAGAGAGAGAGAGAGAGAGAGGGAGAGAGAGAAGGAGACAGCGAGAGGGAGAGAAAGGTGGGGTAGGAGTATAGCACAATGGGTATAATTAATCTTCAGTGGTGTTATTTCTTATCTTATATAGAAGAAGGTTTGTCAGATGGAAGACAAGAGCTGCAGCAAAGGGAAGCAGTTAGCAGTTTTATCCAGGATGTAGGGATGTGTTGGACCCCAATGTGCTTGTATGGACAAGGGAAATAGGTGAGGTTTACTTTCCGGCCTGGCTCCATTTTAAATAGTGTCATTTAATATAAATATAAATAATATAAATAAATAAATAATATATATATAGGATGTCAAACGATGACATCCTGCAGTCAATATTTTATATGTACAGATGTTTATGGAGTTTTGAAATGTACTCTGACAGCTAGCAACAGAACTATATGTAATTTAGCTGGTAATGACAACATATATGGTAACGTATATTAGCTCAGCTATCTGGAAAAAAAATAAACAAATGTGCAGGTCCCTCGAAACAAGACAAAACAGCATTTTCATGAAAGTGTCCGAACGTGGTCAAACTTCCCTAAAGGTCATGAAAGTGTCCGAACGTGGTCAAACTTCCCTGAATATATTTACCAGACTGAATTCTAGAATCAGGGTATTGTATCTTTACTTCAGGACTGTTGGTTAGACTGTCAAATACTAGCTATGTGCAAATGCTGCCGAACTCAGTACATTTATCAGGTAGAATCTATCAGGGTACAATAATCATGTTTTGATTTTCAATATTCCTTATATTGCTATTGCACATATAATAAACTGGTAGGGATTGAGGTATTCAGGATTTCAACTTTTCAAAAATAATACCAACTATGATGTAACATGTGTTTAATAATATTACCGTTCAAACATAATATGCAGATTATATGCTTTAGCTGGTGCATGTTATTTGGTACATTCTGGGAAATATAATGAAGTAAAACAATAGGACATGTAAGATAATAAAAGACAGTGTTATTTTAAGTCAGCCACACAGATGTTTCCGACCTGTTTGACCTTCAAGCAGCTGTCATGTAACACTTCTATAGCAAGAATACTTATAAACCGATCACATGTACCAGACAGCTAAAAAACAACATTACAGCAGAGGTCTAATCCTGCAGAAATTGTAACATTTAGTATCCCAGTTAATCCCATAATTCTCTTAAATGGAGGTAAAGTGTTATTGGGTATTTTAGGTTGGGGGATTATTTGGAGAGCCATTACCTTTTGGAATGAAGATCTTCCCCTGTCAGTTAATTTCTCATGGCTCAAGACCACTTTGGTCATGATGAGTAGAGGAAATCCGCCAAGAAGCCGCGAATGGCAATGGCAAAGGCCTCAGCCTGTGCTGGCAAGGTGGCGCTTGACTGTTCCACCATCAACATGCGATCAAGTACTCTCTAATGACTCCAATATAGATGCCCTGTACGCACAGAGCTGCAGAGCCGCTAAAATGTCAACAGTGGCATTTTATGTGCTAACGCCATATGGGTGCAGTGAGCTGGTAAAAAGCTTTTCCTCCCGTACGCCACGCTCAGATGCTAATACCTCGCCACTCGCCGGTCTGTTTCATTTTGGGCCCTCGTGCTGGATTAGAGGCCGGCGCCTCGCAGCGAACGGTCAAGCTCGCGCCGATGAAGAGGAAGTTGGCGACGGGTGGCCTTTCTGACTCAACACCGACAGATTGGTGAGCGGCACAACGGGTGCACACACCGCGCTGCGCCCCGCCCGGGTTCTTTCCAATTTTTTATTTCTGCATGATTGCAATGTTAAGGGCCCAAGTGCCGCTCGTTTGACAGAAGGGGGGGAGGGAGGGGGGGATTATATAATACCCATATTTAGTACCCAGGAATAGCAGTGTTTGCCTGCCACAATGATGGGTCACCGTGCATGACAGCGCTCGAGAAGTGTGACAAAACAAAAACTGCAGGAGACATCACTCAAGCTTAGCTAAGGCGTCTTCACTATTCAAATGCCTTCGCCTTCATTTACAATTCTGACAACAGTTATTTCAGCTTTTTTTTTTCTTTTCATCCTTTTTTTACTCATTTGTTTCCACTTCATAATCAGAGTGTGTTTGTTAGCAAAGTTAGCAACAAAACAAACAGCAGCGTCACCCATGTTGTCTGTCAAAAAATGTGCCATACCGTTACAACGTTATTTAAAAAGTACTGCTGTTTATCATAACTTCCATTAAGGAGGAGGTAATAAAATAAATAAAGAAATAGCAGGGGATAAACGAAATGTCACATAGGCTGGTGAGGAAGCGTGTTAAAGCCAGGCCAGCCAGAGGCCAGGCCAGCCAGAGAGCTTTGGTCTCTGACAAGCTCGTGGTCCCTTTGTTCCTCAGCACACTTCATGACCCTGCTGCCACAGTTCACACACACACACACACACACACAAAGGCCTTGTCAATGGCCTGCAGCATCGTTCCTTAAAGACGGGGATAGCGGTCGGGGCTTTCCTCCGCCAGAATAGATTTTAAATTAGGTAGATAACCCCCCTTCCTTGTCTGCCACGCCTTGTTCTCACTTGTCATGACCTGCAGGTGTCACTACACCCACCCCCACAGCCCGCCATACAGCCTGGCGTGACAGAAGCAGGGCACGCACGTTCTCGGCAAATTGCACGTTGTAAAAAGACATCATAATAAAAGAAATGCTGAGGCCCGGAGAACAGTGGCGTTTACCTGCCCCGAGATCTGCAGATGAGCTGACTGATCTAAAGCAAAGCAGGCCTCGAGGCAAAATGAGATTTCTAATCCTAAACAAATTCTGAAGCGAGGCGAAACAGACGAGCAGAGCTCCCTTATTTACATAGGCTGGTATCACAAACACAAAGCGACAGGGAAGTGAGCCAGGCAGGCAAATGTCAACACCGTTTGACTGACCTCATAATGCAGATTAATGCTGGCATATTCTGCCATTTAGGCAGGATTGAGTAATTCTGCATATTGTGATTAGTTGATGATTGAAGTCCCATTCATTCCATCACTGTTATTTAAAACAGTGCAATATATTTGGCTTTAAAATGTTGAGGAATATAAATCATTTATCATCATTTATAGTTACTAATCTATACAATACACCTGCTATACTCTACTACTTACAGTGGAAGTACCTTGTTTACTGTTCACAATCCATGTATATAACAGCTACATAACAAAATATTAAAGAATACTATAACACTCTCCGGAAGGTTTTCTTAAAAAACACCTTCACCTGATGTACCTTCGCCATATGGTTTATGGCTTTCCTATTGGATAAACTAAGTCAAACTGAGTCAATCACAGTCTGGGAGGGCAGAGTAACACACATAACATACAGTCACTGGGGACAGAAAATAAAGTACATTTTTTGTGTAGCTGAGCATTCTGTATTGTATTGCATAATGAATCGGATCTTGGCTTCAAAATAAACATTTATGTTGAATTTAATCTAATATAATGTGTTGATTGTTACAGCCCTACTTTCAATTTAGCAGTGTTTTTAAACATGTTGTCTTAAATCAAGAAAAGTACTTCTTATAAGCCCAGAGCCTTCACAGCCATTTCTCAACCTGGCTTCTATTCAGTCCCAGGAGACAATGTATAAATGTGAGCTACTCTAAGACTTTCACATCTGCCATTAAATAGCAAAGATGACCACTGCACTACGGTAAAACTCATTTGGAGTATTCAAGCACATCCACCCACTGAGAACAGTCTAGAAATATGATCCAATTCAGATTTCATGTTATAGTGGCCCCATTAATTACAAAATCAGATCTATACCAAATTAATTAGGCCTGAGCGAGAAATCTGGGGGAAGCAACGGGCTAATCAAAGATGGTCTTAAATCATCTGTTGCTTTACAATACCCCCATGGTGAGTCCAATGAAAGACTACTGCAAATTAAAAAACGACAGTAATTTACTGGCTACCGTTGATGACGGCTTCAACACCAAAAGCCCTTCAGTAGCTTCCAGATCTTTTTCCCCACCCACCTCAAGAAAATAAACATCTGCCTTTTCCTATTAACATGAAAATATGCACAATGAAAAGCATGCCTGCTTTAGTAACTGCGTGCATACATAACAGCGTGAGAATATTTCAGCTACTGTAGAGAAAACAAATAAGGTAAGTTGTCTATGTGACTGTGTGCATCAGTCATAGTGCTATGTACCAATAACATTTATGCAATGTCTCCGTTCACTAGAGGCTTGGAATATAGACGCATGTGCATGCATGAGGCTATGAATATATATTAAATATGGTTGGAATGGCATGAAGTGGTTCTGAGGCACTGCCACCTGACTTGGCTATGCAAAGCTTGGTGGTTTGTGTGAGCGTTAGTGAGAGGCAAGCCTCCATTACATCATAGCTGACACCTGACACCGTGACACAACTGCCAGCACCCAAGCCAGGCTGAATGGAGGAAGGGCTACGATTTATTGACAAAACACACAGGTTGAAGGGTCACGCTGTGGTGAACAGCACTGTTAAGGGAAGCAACAATGCTATGACCTCACGTGTCTCCCAAAAAAAAAAAAAAAAACATTTGGAAGTTAAATAAAGAAAACGGGAGCGTTTCATTTGCACAAAGGGAAGCATGCTGGCACTATGCCCACACCACAAGACCCTGGCGCAGGCAGCTGGAGCCTCGGGCACGCTCACCCCAGAGCTGGCACCCGTCTCCGCATTTCCAACTACGTCTGGATTCGGCCGTGACGCAAGGCAGGGGTATTTCGGGATGAAGTGTGCCTGGTTCTCAGTGAACATAGTGGGATATATTTAACTCACCGGACAGGATTCCTCCTACCGCCCCAGCGTTCCGGCGGAGAAGATATTTGCGTCGTGATTCTTTTTGAGGAAACCGGACTCACTGGAAAGAAATATCACTTGGTGGGCGGAAGAGAAGGCATGACACTGTATGAGGTCCAACAGCCAAGCATAGGTGCTAAAGAGACTGTGTCCCACATTAAGCCGCAGTCAAATTCCTGGCCAAAGAATGAGTCTAATTTTATAAGTGTTATAATGTCCTTGCTGCTAAAAACAGACCAGTGACAAAGGCTAATATACCTAAAATCCTAAAAAAATATGACCTTTATGTCACAAACACTGCATTTCAAAATGGCAGAAAGTCTACAATTTGATCACATTTAGGTGGTAAACAAGCCCATCCTTTTTGTTCAAATAATCAGGAAAGGAAGGGGACTTCTGCCTGCGTATTTGTAAATAAGCCTTCAGAAGGCAGGCCTGTTCTGCCTGTGGGGATGAATAACCGGGTTGAAAGAACTTTGAATCAATCTGAATTAAACAAATAGATTCTGCTGGCTCAGGGATGGCGCACACATTACAAATATGGATGGATACTTTTGGCTAATGTAATTCATATCTACATCTGCAGGCGGGCCCATTGCATTGTCCCATCTTTCCTGAGCGTGTGCTCGGCTTACACAGCGCACGTGAGCTAAGAACACATGAAATGAGAGCAAAGAATAGATGAAGGGAGGCAAGCTCTCCTATAAAAAGAAGGAATGGGAAAAAAAGCAGTTTTCTCTGTGGTCCAGGCGACCAAATTCCGGGTTTCCTGTTGCACTGCTTTGCGCAGACCTTGCATTTTCTCAGTTCCCGGGTTTCATGTAAAGCAATCTTGGCAACAAAGATCCGGAACGTCTTGAGTGATCTGTTACCCAGCCGTGCCAACTACACCCCACTTAAGACCTGATTTCAGCTACGCATTTGTAAACAGTCACTCCATACGGGGCGTGGCTCGCGCCTCTTGCCCCTGCCATACATTACTGTCAGTCAACATCACAGAACATGGGAACGAAAAATAAAATTAAAAAAACATTTAAAAGCTTCAGTCTCAGTTGTTATAGAGGTTATGTCGGGGACGAATGGGGATGGCGTCGAAAGAAAAAGGTTCCCTTTAAACAAATAAGCAATGTCTGTGCCGGGTGCGACAGAGACAGGTTGATAGCGCGACGATTTGCTAACTGTAAGTAGTACCACACAAGGGATTTCATGCTGCTGTGCCAGCACAATGCTAGCTCAGCTCAAGAAGGAAAACACGCTGGCCAAAACAGATCATTGGAATATGAATTCCTGTAATGATACTACATTTTACACAATATGCAGATGGGAATCATTTCACGGGTACAGTTAAACCTGGTAAAGTGTGACCTACAAGCAACAAAACGAAACAAATAATTCCCATACAGTATGTTCTCTCCGGCTAGGCAGTAAGGCAGTATTGTGATTAACACATGGGGGCACACTGTGTTCATCAAAGCTTGTGCAGTAATTGGCTCAGAGAAAGGAGCAAATGCTGAGTCATTGACATGAGTCCAAAATAGAGAAAAGCGTGACTGACAAGCCACGCAAGCTAATCTCACCTCTGTGGCTGTCGCGCAATTACTCTGAAATCCACCTAACCCTACTTCTTCCCCCTGTCTGGGCACATCTGTGCACGGCTGTACCGCATGTGGCCGCGCGCCGCCCGTCCCCCTAATCGTGCGGAAACACAGACTACTTACAGGAGCAATGAGGGGGGTAATGAGAAAGTAATTCTTCACTAATTTCAGCGAGCGCCACTTCCATTCCGTGCGGTTGTGCGCGCCGTCTGCGTCATTACGGGCAACATCTGCAACGAGTCGCCAAGCGTACGCCGCCACCGAATACGAGGGGGGGAAACGATTGGAGGAGAGCGTGGGAGGGGGGGGGGGTGATTGAGTCTTGATGTGTGTTGAGCAGAACAAAGCCTGCCAATGCTCTAGGCTCATACTGCCTCCTATTGTCAGAATTTATACTCATGGCTGTGGCCTGAGACAGCCAAGCCCTGCACTGAGATGCTGTTTATCCCCCACACACTCCTACAGTCAGTCTCTAAAGCAGCTGCCGCTAATTTATGTTAGCAGAGCCCTGCTAAACAGCTGACTGAAGGCTTTAAACTGGTCTCTCCACAATCATTACCTCTGCAGCCGGTGGGGGGAAGGGAGATGGAGGGGAAGGGTGGTACATAACCAAATTGCAGAGGAGTTAACAAACAAAACATTTATTTGCGTCCATTTGTCTGTTGCTCCCCCGGCCTTGGTGTAATCTCATTTGAATATTTGTCAACGATTCATTTAATCAAGTGAAAGAACGCGATACTGTGTCGGTCTAGCTGAAATACTGATATTCCTGACGTTCTGCGGTTACTGGGTGTTATTAGTTTGTCCACCTCCACCTTTGACACGTAGAGATTTTACATGACGCACTGGCTGTCTGTCCAACCCGCACTTATGTAGCCTGCATATGAACAAACACACACACACACTCCACCCTCACGGCAACCTCATCAACAGACCTGTAGGCTGTAGCTCCCATAGGGGCTGTACAGCATCAGAGGTGTGTCTCGACTCCTGACTCCATCATTTGGATCCTGTCTGCACACACACACACACACACACATACACACAGCCAGCCACTTCACAGGACTTGGGTGACCATGGCTACACATACCATCACACTACCTCATCAAATAACATGGTGCTCTTGTGCAGTGGAGGCCCTTCTCATCTGGTCTGAGGCCACACACGTTTTCTAGCTCAGTCCCAGCGCTTTCTGACAGCCTGTGATTTGACTCCCTCCGCCGACAGCATGAAGGAACAGGTGCCCGTGAAATTGAAGTGGGGCTTTTTACCAGAGCCGTGGCAGGAAACGCAGGGAAGCCAGTCACTGTGTCGCCGAATGCGTTTGACAGCTATAGACAGTGGCTCTCAAACTTGCGGCCCGCGGACCAAGAAGGGGTTCCTATCAGGGCGGAGCCTTAAAAGGGTTCTGCAGAGTAACCCCTCTGCAGAACCCCAACCTTTAGCCCCAGCTCACTGCTGTTTGAATCACATCTCTATGTGTGTGACTGCTAGCTGAGGGGTAAAGAAGGGAGAAATCTTAGGAGACCTGTATGGGTCGGGGGCTTCAAACAGAAACATTTCTGTGACAGGCGGTTTCAACCACAGGGAAAATTCCAGACAGACAGCGAGGTTCCCTTTAACTCTGACCGTGATATAAACGTCCCTTTTTACAGTGTAAAAGAGCTATACAGTTTAGTCATAAACCAATCCCCACAGCAACAGTATGACGACCTCAGCCTGCTGTCTGTCCACTAGTGGACATTTTGTTCCATGGTCTGCTCTGGGTCTGCGTCTTGCAGTCTTGTTTAGCAGTTGTGAGGTTTTGAGGCCCGTCGTCTTATCAGGGGCTAGAGTGGTTTGCCATTATGGTGTCCGCACACTTATTATAGATTCCATTAAGATGGCAGTTAAATTGGATGTCCCTGACAGTTTTAGAGAACGTTGTTTGTTTTAGACAATACAACTTGATGCCAAGTCACAGAAGTATTAAATCTTTAACAAAATACCAGATGAAATGAAATAACAACCCCTCCCACCACCACCCGTTCAAAAAAATGTCTTTACATTAAAAGAAAAAAAGCCATAACTGATATACAACTATAAATGATGTTCTACAAGATAATGGTGAAAAACATTGAAATGAAGATCAACAGAAAAAGTTAAGTCTTCAAAGATTCATAAACTCACTGTTTATTTTTAATGAATACAGTATTTTTCCATGCCAAAACACTGGAATAAAAAAGGCAGTCCTCTTGTATACTATAGTACAGGAATAGCAGACTGTAAGAGAGAGACACACACACATACATACAATACACACACACACGCGCACACAAGCATATGCACACACGGAAGAAAATCAATGTTTATTACTTTGCATAATATAGTACATTATACGCCAAGGCAAACAATTCCACTGGACAGCAAGTGAATTCACCAATATTCAAAGCATCCACATTAAAGTTTAAAATGCCATCCGACATGACAGCTGAAATGATAAGATACATGAACTATTCCATTTCTCATACAGTGTTGGTTTACACTGGGCATTGCTGAACACAAAACCAGTAAACAACTTCAAGCCGTGAGTAACCCAGCCAAGTACCAGGCAAACAATTATATTTCTCCGTGGCGGCTATGCACTTGTAAGACATTTTCCTTGCATGGCTGAGGAAGGAGCACATTGTAAATAAAAGATTAGTGCGATTGTGTCACATTACGGCGAGGTTCCCCTCTCAGCTTAGGCTGATTTGTGAGGCCGTTCAGCGGTGTTTCCGCAACGCTCCTTTTATAATGGATGTACTGGGCCTTGAATTGTTGTGCAGTGGAAGCAGTTCAATTAATACCACGCCGCCATAAAAAAAAAAAACTATTGAACTGACAAGCGGGTAAACAAATGAGGATTTGCTGGTGCAGGCGTAGGGACGGGGTGTGTGACTGGTGAAATTTACACCGCCGCTATTGGGGGAAGTCTATGCAGTCATCTAAATACGCCCTGCTGTCTCGCCCAAGCAGGGCTGGTTAGGAGATGGACCCATAATCTCTAATGCCATCGGCTGACAGCTGATCATTTGAATATTTACGGCGGGGTCTATGGCACCTCCCGTAGAATGATCGCCCATGATTAGGCCACAGCTCTTTAGTGTAGCAATAACATGCATCAATGGCAGTGCCACAGATGAGGCCGTAAAGTGGTCTCAAGGAAGTTGAGATAAACGGCCTTAAGGAGCCACAGAAGACAACACGTCTGGAGTTACCAAGGTATCCTAAGAAGGCTTTGCACAAACAAAGAGCCAGCATGAGCTGAATCTAAACAACTAAAAAGAGTGTAAATCAACGTAAAACAATTGCATACAGACACAAACATAACCTCCATATACTGTATATCAGATTGTGAAATGCGTACTTAGTATTCCTTTAAAGAGCTCTGACCAAAGCTGAGTGAAACTGTTTTCATCCCATAAAGCTCAACACTGTTCCCTGCATGCTGATGAAACACGAGCTGACTAAGTCTTGTCATGACAACTGCAGGGTAAATAAGAGTTTTTCATTTACACTTTCGCATTCAGAAGGTCGCGTGGTCTTAGTCATGGCTGCTATTTCCACATGCATTAATTGGACTAAGGCATTTCGACTGGGCTAAGCCTAGTTATTTTGGGGGTTTTGCGTGTCACAATGAGTCACAGGTACATTTGGTTGCGGTTGTCTCATTTGACACTTCCCCGGCGAGAATTAACTTTGTCTTTAAGGCTACCATAGCAAGGGCTGCTGCTAAAAACAAGTGTTCAGTGGAGGGACCCATCCCAATCCAGGTGAATTCATTAAAGTGTTATCATTTGAGAAAATAGCAATATAATCCCTCGGGCTTTATGTGCCGTATTTTCCCGCCATTTCGCTCGCGTGAAATGCGGCAGCGCGTCCGCAATGACGCACGCGGCGGGTTTCAATTTGCGCCGTCTAAATGAACTAAGAGGTTTAAAGCCGTCGCTGTTCTAGTGGCGGTATTAACCTGGTGCTTCTCATTAAACCCCCCCCCCGGTCTGATAAAGCGGAGAAGGGGGCGCGCCGGTGAAGACAACGGGTGACAGAGTGGATCACCGCCGTCTCATGAATAGTCATGGCTGCCGCCGCTCCCTGTTCTCCCCCGTGTGAGGAGTGACGGATTCCCATGTCAACACAGACAACTGACTGGAGGAGAGACGGGGGAGGGGGGGGGGGGGGAGAAGGTGTGTGGGTAGGTAGCGGGGGGTTAGGAACTGAAATTCAAATGGCGCCAAGACGGCGCCATCATAACATTGTTTGGCTGTCAGCGCCGCTCCCCCCTGCCTACCTGGGAGAGAGTAAACAAACAACGAGTTAGCGGGGGAAAGGGGGGTGCGCTGGATTCTCCAGCCAGTGTCCCCCCCACTGGGATGTCTCAATAAATCACAGCTAACAGCAGCTCTTAATGCACTCCCTTCTAAAGTATCGATAAGGGAACGGTGTGTGCGTGTGTGTGTGTGTGTGGCGGGGGTGGGAAGGAGACACTGAAAGGGTGATGTCACCGATAACGTGTGCATGCCTTTCCTGGCTCACCGGACCCAAGGCAATCGATGGCGGCTCAACAGCTCACTTGGCAAAGGCAACAGTGAGCAGAATGTGAAATGTGGAGGATTGTGTGTGTGTGTGTGTGTGTGTGGAAGGGGGGGAGGAGACGACACCCACCAACTTTCTAATGGATCCAGAAGTGGCAGCGCTCACTGCGACGCCATGCACTTTAAAGACGGGAGCCACGGTAACAGCTTTCCGGTGCAGAGCGGTCCGGTGTCACACTCCAGTCAACTCCTAAACCCCGGGACAGAGCGGGTATGCAGGGGGAGTGTCTGTACTCGCAGTTGTCTAGGTGGGGGTCTCTTTTTTCCCATCAAATATGTTGTTTATAGTGTTCCAACATGGGGACGTCCCTTTAGGGGGTGGGGTGGGGGTTGTTGACTCAAATCTGTGAGCACAGCTGGGTCCCTGAAATGTTCATTTGTTGCCTCTGAACTCCCCTGGCCATGAGAGCTTATAAGACATCCAATTCCATCCCCGTTATGAGTCATAACGCTCGCCATTATGATTTCCATCCCCCTCATAAGGGGCAGTGTACCCCATAATGGGCAGTTATCACTGTATAGCACATTATATAAACATAGTATGGTATGGCTTTTGGGAAATTACCCTACCCCTGTTGCATAATCTTAACTATCTGTCACCCAAATTGCTATGCTGTGGCGTGACTACTGCAGATGTCACAACCAAATGCCTCTTTGTTTGTGGAATGAACCGGCCTTTAAAAAATATCTCTTTCCAGCTAGATTTTCTCCTCTCACATAGCATGCGATCTTTATGCATGTGTCATGATGAAACAGAAATGGAGCAATTGTCATGCCATTTGTCCTTACAAATCCAGTCATTCTTCCCAGATATGTATAAAGCAATGTGTTCATGTATGAAATACATGCTGAATCCCGCATGGCTGAAGACAAAATACTGAGGCAATTTGTTGTTACATAGCAGAGGAAATGGTAGCAACAGTCAAGGATCTGTGGCCGTCAAGCAATATTTTTACATAAAGCTCGTGACAGAATGCACTGACGCACACTCCATTAGATAATATTTGACTCAATTTGTTTCTATATTTATGTCTGTAGTCATTTCAGTCAGTAAAATGGAAGCAGAATGTTCCTTTGAATTAGATTTTCAAACGAGAAAAAAAACAGGGAGATGCTAATATAAAAATTTAAAGACCATATTAAAAGCAATGGCAAGCCAATTTAGTAGACAGCATAATTCATCATACAGCATTAATGTGTTTTTTTTTCTTCTTCCACATTTAGTTTGATCAATGTTCCCAGGTCCAAATGCATTGCATTGCAGGATCATGTGTGTTCCTGCGCAGATAGAATGTTTTGGGAAGGGGGGAGTCTGGTAGCAGCGTATTATAGATTCTCAAAAAATGAGCCCTGATTTCCGGCATCAATTATTCAACCGTACAGCCTGTTTCGGTAACAGCTCTCCCATTGTCCGCTAAACGTCCCAAATCGCCACAATGTTGACACGGAAGAAGAGCGCGTGTGTGCTCAGCAGAAAGTACAGGGCAATCTTGTTTCCTCCTGTCCCGTCCTGCAGCACCTTTTAGGAGGAGGAACAGTGCTGGCGCACAAGGTATGGCCGGACCGTACCAGCACCTGCCTCTGGCCAGCCTTACTCCAGCAGAGAAAGTGGGCATCATGGTTCACATAACTGACAGCAATGCTTTTTAATAAAGCCCCTGAAACCCCAACAGGTGTTAATTGGAATGATTCGGCCGCGTCTCAAGATTGTTTAGGCGAAGCTATGTTGCAAGGATTTGCAGTTAATGCTGAAGAGTAGCAATCATAAAGGATTGTTGCCGCATCTGCATGAAATTGGATGTAGAGGAGTCAATCAAGTGCAGTCTGTGGACGCCCACACAGGCCAGAGAAGAGTATAACCACTCAGACACATAACGCCATAACGTCTGTGTGGGGTTTTAATATGGATAGAAGGCAATGCCATAGCACTCATGCAATCCCTGAGTCCAACTCAATATCAAAGTTTCCCCCTAAAGTTGGTTAAACATGCAAACTTGCACCTGAATGAAAAAGGCCTACAGGGCAATGTGCATCAAGTGAAACAAGCAGCCTTTTAAAGGAAATGTTCTCAACTTTCAGCAAGGAAATTGTGTTGCAATAGTCAATCACCTTCAAGCAGGCAGTATGTCTTTAAAAATTGGCCTTTGTGAAAAATGAATTTGATATACAAAGACTTCAAGCAAAATAGCTATTTGAAGCTCACTAAAACATAAAAGTTGTATCTTGGCAGTGAGTGGGCCACCAACAGTGACAAGATGGCGCCTACAGTTTCTTCTTTAGCAGAGGCTGATGGTCCTTTCCACACTTCAGTTCATCGGAGTGCTAAACCAGTCCTTCCAAAGGAATCTATTTGACCGGACAGACTTACGAATCATGCACAGATCCAAAGTTGTCCTTGGAGGCTGCCAAGTTTGATCGATAGCTCTGTAAATCCTCGAGACAGAACGACAACAAATCAGTTTGCCTGCACGGGCCCTCCCAACACTAGCTACCTGCCTTGGATATCTGACCCCCCCCCCAACAACCCCTTCTTCCACCAGAACGGCATACGATAAAGATTGGTTAAAACCCCAGTTGAAGATAACCAAACCCCAGATAAGATTCTACTCCACCCCTCATCTTTTTGGTAAAAATAAATACAAATAAGGCAGCACATACAGTAGAAGTAATCAGACATTTTATATGTACATTTGTATCAACATTTTAATGGTAGTGTGCTGATGTTGTGAAGCTGTATAAAAAATATCCCCCATATAGTATAGATGAGGCTTCAAATAATGCCAATTCTTTTCCTCAATATACTCGGTCGGAGTCCTGCACAACATCATTGTTTTGTGATGTGGAAAAAATGAAAACAACAAGTTGGCAAGTGCACTGTTTAAACCCCCAAAGTTAACAACGGCAGTCTGGAGATAAAACAGATTCTCTCGGGGGCTGAGCTGTGCTAGGGAAGCGGCAGCGTTGCCCAGGGGGAGCCAGACCACTGTTTGTTTCTGAAGAGGACACCACAGGCTTCTTTCTAAAGCGGCCCCAGCTAATCAGAAGTGATCTGCTCACATGTGCCATCCGCTTTCCCCAAGGAAGTTGTTCTATAATAGAAAAAAAAAACAACAACAAGGGAAAAGAAAGAATAACTCAAAGAGGCCCAGACACAATCCGAGAGATACACATCCAAAGAGGCTAACAAGGGGCTGAAATGGTATGTAGATAAGTTCCTTTTTGTCTACTCATTTTATTTCTATGTATGTGACAGCCAGCCACAGCCTTCTCTTACAAACCCTGCCGCAGGTCAAAGGGCGGAACATAGTTTGGAGATGAAGTGAACGCCAGCGACAGCACAAGAGGGAGACGCTGTCAAACAAAGCAAACAGCAAACAAGTGAGAAGCAAGCAGTTAAGAATTAACTGTGGTACACCTGACAGGGCAGTCTGCGCATCCTCGCCCTAGCAAAGGCGCGGCAGCTCGATGGAGTAACAATGCCTGCGGTGGCGTGGCAAACAGTCAAGCGGGAACAAGCGTGCGGGGGTAAGTACATGTTTGTGGCCCGGCAGGTTTGAGGAGGTGCGTCGGTGTTGGGCACAGGCAGGTTAGGCCACTGAATAAGCCATCTGCTGGGGGAGACGGCAGAACATCACCGTTCCACGATACCCGCGCCAAAAGGATTTGGAGGGTGTGTTGCAACATGCCGGGATTCCGAAGGGTGGGTGGGGGAGATTAGATTCCTTCTGTTGTATGCATGTTGGTGTCCTTCTGATTTTCATGGCGTAACAGACAGGTATAAATAATTGAGCTGCCTCCCACCACACACAGCCTTGAGGGGGATGTGTGTGTGTGTGTGTGTGTGTGTTGGGGATGGGGTGGGGGAGGGAATTAACAGCGACCAATTCGCTCACAGCGTTTTAGAGTACCTCGACGTCATCATAATTGGGGTCCCTCTCTAGGAATCCCCCCTCCCCCCTCCCCCCACAACCTCCCTCTCTTGCTAGTAATTAAAATGGAGGCTTTGGTGGCTCAACCACACACACACACACACACACACACACACACGTGCGCGGTGTCGTGCTCTTCCATTTTCCCCGGGACTTTTAATGAGAGCAATAAACGAGATGCTCCTCTTTTCTTTTTTTTTTTCTTTTGGCCTATTTATACACTTTATGGCACAAATTGTGGCGTTAAAAGGGCACAAATCATACGAATGACAGATGAAGGACAGCTGCAGCAGAGTCCTTCCATTAGACGATGCAAATAGCCAACTGTGGCCCAGGCAGTTAATTAGCCAAACGGGGCCTAATCGGGGGGTTCGACAGCGGTGGAGGCACACCCCAGGTGACACGCTAATAAGGAGGCGCATATGCAATAAGCAAAGTGTGGCAAGGCAGTTCTCATTGGGTTAGGAGCTGGTCGGAGGCAAATAAGGGCAGGGGAGGTCCAGGAAGAAAAGTTCTGGAGAGAAATTGGAGACCAGACTTGTCACCGTGGCGTCACACTGGAGATTTGCTGCGTTGGTGTACTTTGGTGATCGGCAAAGCTATTTCTGAGTCACTGGAGGTGTGTATTGGGTTTAATGTAAACGCCTTCTCAGAAAAACAAAACAACAGAAAAAGGGTTATGACCGGGTTTATTGAATCCTTCAGGAGAGCGATATGGAACAACCTCGCCAATGATGAGATACACACTCAAAATCACAAGCTTAGCTCAGGTGCTCAGGAGCAACCGCGAGAAGAAAAGAAAAAACATAACACAAAAACAAAATAAGCCTCAGTCAAAGCAAACACTCAATGAGATAAAACACGCCAATGCCTGCAGCAGTGTGACGTTCTCCCTGAACTCATTCTCTATGCATATCAAAATTAAAATAACAGTCAGGTAAGGTAGGTGGGGCAAGGGGGACGAGCAAAGTCAGTTTGTCCTGACTGATGATGTGATGCTGTAAACAGGGATTTATCTCTCTCTCTCTCTCTCTCTCTCTCTCTCTCTCTCTCTCAACCCTCTCTCTCTCTCTCTCTCTCACTCTCTCTCTCTCTCTCGCGCCAG
>JAODUG010005031.1:0-10233 GCA_027564795.1 Aphredoderus sayanus
TTTTTAAGAAAATGAATACACTATAAACACAATAACCAGTGTACTGTTTGAAGCAACCATATATTAAAGGTTTATACGTACATATTGTATATTCTGTATTAGCTTACAATCGCTCGCTATTTCTTGCTTGTCACAGAGAAGCAAGTGAAGTAAGGCCTTCTGTAACAAATGTGATTCTATTGTAGAGCTTGTGCATCATTGGCATAATTACAACACACCCAAGTAATCTCTGGAGATGTTTGTCAATCTAAAAATCAGTTATGCAGGTGTAAGGCATTTGCAGTTGCAACATGAGTCAAAATTTCAATCCGAGTTTCTGGGGAGGCAGTGTTTGGAGCTGAAGATGCTGTTGATTCCAACTGTAGCTCTTGAAGAGGAGGGGAAAACCTAATAATGGTATAATCCTTTATTATTATAGCTCTGTCAAGCTCACAAAGCAATCTTTGCCTCCCCACGCACACGCACACACACACACACACACACACACACACACACACAGGCACATGCACATTCTGCTGGCCACTGCATCATTAAGGTGGAGCTGAAATTCTTTGTCCTGTAGGCTCATATTTAGCCATTATGGGATGTGTAAGGGGTCAACAGTGTCTTGGCAAATTAAACTGATTCGACATAAGATGCTGTGTAGTATGAAGTTGGCTGAAATTTATTTTCCAGGGTAAATAAAAAGCCTTATTTACTGAAAATGACATTTTCTACCAGTTCTGCAAATCTAAACATAATTATCAACATGATAAAAACAGGTAATCCTGGTAGATGGTAAATACAGTCCTCAGATCTGAATACATACAGTATATGGATGGCTTTGGGTTCACACAGCCATGTTGTTTGCGATAATAAAAGGGTATTTATAGCTTTTGCAGGCCCTAGCAAAACAGAAACAATCAAGATCTGTCAATTGGTTCCAGAGAACACAGATTTGAAATGTTTTCCAAAAAGGCAGAAGAGCCATCATTGTGAATTATATGGATTCAAATTATTACTATTCATTTCTGAGGGGAGGGTAACATTTATGAATTTTAGGTGAAACTTAAGGTAAAAAAATAAACTTAAGGCACTGTACTGTGCACAGTGAACACAGTGAACACAATAATACATAATTAAAATACTCTTATTTAGCATCATAATCATAAATAGTTATATGATTTTAAATGTACATTTTAAAACGGGCAATTCAACACGTCTAAAGGACTTTGGACTTGTGTTGTTTAATCTTGTGCAGTATACTTTTATATTTGTATGGCCCTAAATTGTTGCAACACCAAATGTTTACATTGGCTATAGTAAAAGGTACAGTTAGTATATGGTGTGACTTGAAAAGTGGAGAAGGTTGCACTTCCTGCTTGGGGAGATTCATGAGGCACCTATTGATTTAAATTGGTGCCTACAGCATAAATGTAATCTTTTCAGACAGCCACTGGGTTTAAAAAAAATACATCACAGGACACTCCAACATCAAGGAACTAGACAATAATCTAACTTTATGTTACAGGATCAAAGTTACCGGTTTAACAGACATTGCTACCTACCTTGCCAACATGTTTAGCTTCAAGTAATTTCTGGATAAATAAAAAGGTCTTCTGAAGACCTCATGAAGTGTCTCAAACTGGAAGGGTGGTAACTTGACATTGTGTCGTGTTTTTATACAGGCCTATATATCTAACCTCAGATGTTATTAGCAATCTTCGCTTTCTGTAATGGTAACTCTGTAATACCACTCTGAAAATGTGGCTTATGTGGATTTGTACTTGTGACTACTTCAGAATGTGCGTGTATCAGAGTGCACACACATGCGTACATTAGTACATGCACGTCAAGGCCAGTGTTCCCAAACTCATTTCAATCCTCTTTATGAATTGGTGATTATGACAATCTGTCACTAAAGTGCAGAGTGGCAGGGTGTGTTGCACTGTCAAGTTCCTCAGTGTGCAAGTGGTGCGACAGAATGGTACAGAAAAATAACAGTAAGTGAACATTTCCACGGCGCTGATGTTTTATAGCTATTGAGCTGTCGTCGATATAATAGACTCTGCTAATAGCACAGCTAGCATTTAAAAAAGTGTTCTTCTGGTTGTTGTTGTTGTTATTATACCATAGATGACATGTGACATATTTCATTGAAATGTGTAAGCTTTTTTTCACACTTTGATTACAGATTCTTTTGATCCTCCCTATTAGAATAGTTTGTGCTGTGCCTAATTGCTGTGTTGTAGCTCAAATTGTCTCATGTAATGAATCTACACAAAACAGTATGTCTTGTCTTGTTGCTTTTCCCTCTGCTTGTCAAACACAGATGTCCTTATTTTTGTAGATGGCAAATTGTTGAATTATAAAGGTTATTTTTAAGAAAATAATTATTTCTTTTGTCCAACATTTTGTGTGTGCCAAAAATCCAGGATTTTCCTATTGCAAAACAGAGATTAGTCTTATTACGCTGAAATATTTCCCTTTATCTTTCTCTTTCACCCTTGCTTTGTTACTTTCTCTATTTGTTTTGTCTTTCTCGCTTACTCTGTTTTTTGTCTCTCTCACTGTGTTTTGTCTTTTTCTCACTCTGTTTTGTTTGTCTCTCACTCTTTGTTTTTTGTCTTTCTAACTGTTTTGTATTTCTCATTCCTCCTTTGTTTTGTCTTTCTGTCTCTGTTTTTTTCTTTTTCTCTCACTCTGTTTTGTTTTAATGTCTTTCTCACTCTTTTGTCTTCCTCACTGTGTTATGTCTTGTCTTTCTCGCGCTCTGCTTTGTCTTGTCTTGTCTCACACTTTGTTTGTCTCCCTCTCCCTCTCTTCTCTCACGTACAGTTCAGTTTGCTATCAGGGCGTACACGCTGTCAGACTGGCCTACGGTCGTCTCGCTCTTTCGCAGCGGGGTGCTGGAGCACGTGTATCCAGCATTCTTCAAGGCCATGAGCAACTCGGACCAGGTTGGCCTGACGCTGAGCGTCTCTGTGGCCGGCTTCGTGCTGGGCGGCTGCTCCTACTTCCAGGCTCTGCTCTTTGGCGCCGCTTGGCTGGGCCTCGTTTATTACTTCTGCCACGAGCTCTACGAAGGTTATGTGCTGAGGAGGATGAGAACGGACATGGCTGACATTCAGGTCAACTACGTGGAGAACCCGAATAACTGTTTCTTGGTGGCTGAAGCGGAGGTCAATGGAAGGCCCAAGGTGGTTGGGATGGTAGCAGTGGTGGGGAACGTGGAACATACAGAAAACCAAAGGGCCTCTGAGTGGGATGGAAGAATGACAGTAGCTCAGGAGGCTGGAGATGGAGGTTATGCCAAGCTGCTCCACATGGTCGTGTCTTTTCCACTCCGGCGTAAAGGCCTGGGCTCTCAGTTGATCCAGAAAGCCCTGGATTTCTGCAGAAAACATGGATATGCCCGCCTTGTTGTAGACACCAGCTCACCGCAAATGGCAGCCAACTCTCTCTACCAAAAATTTGGCTTTGTCCAAATCACATCTCACAGTAAAATACATGCTGACCACTGGTTCGCCAAGCTGGCTAGCATCACTGTGATGAGAATGGAGAAGTACCTGTAAAATAAAATGAACTGTGAACCGCTATGAAAGATACAGCTGGCTGGAGAGTAGCCTACTAAAAACAGTATTGTTAAAATATATCAGAATTAAGTCAAATGTGTTCCCTGTTATTTATGCTAAATTTCTGTGGAACTTGGTCCTTGTATTTAGAGAACAGTATTACAGTGACATTTATGTTAATTCCCTCTACAAATCAGTTTTACAAATCTAATCTTCCATTTTGCAAAGAAGAGATCGGTGAGAAAATTACTCCATACCATCTGTTTTTGAAGCTAATTTATAAGATATTTTTATGCATACTTAGAAAAGAAATCTTAACTTAATATTTTCTGAAATGAATGATCAGGCAATAAACTGAATAAACAACATCCACAGTTAATTTTCAATTGTATTCCTGTCCTCAACCCTGTCCAAATATTATATTAAATATAAGATATTGAGGCGCATGAGATGTCTAGACCAAAACTCCTTTAAGCTTCTTTCAAGGGAGAGGCTGGGTCCCTCAGCCTCACATGAATTAATGCCAGCTGACTTCTAAGACCTCAAAACTCTGCTTAAAATACCAATGAAAAATGTAATAGTATCAGGACACTGGGAGGTTTATAATTCCTTGCAGCTCATAGATCTGTGTGTGTACAGCATTTGAGTATGCGCATGTGTGGTTTAAGCAAAGACAAAGAGTTCAGTGTATTGCAGTGGATTCAGGTCATCATACTGTACATAACACAAGATGATTCACACCCATACGAATAGAAGTGTTTAATGTCTCCATACTGGTGGTTTTATGTTGTACAGTACAGTACTTATTAATGTAATTGAGATTGTGAGATGTCCCAACTGTAGAAGACGCAAGAAAATCCACAAATGTGTTTTTGCACAACATGCACACCCTTACAGATACAGGGGTCAAGCAAGGGGTCAAGAGCAAGTGGCAACCAAGCTAAGTTTTAAAGCAGAAGAGGTATAGGGTATTTCGATATGGAGTGTAAACACACAATATACCAAAGCATAATGGTATCGTACTATCCTCCAATCACTATTAATACTAGTATGAATAGGTTGTACAGTAGGTGGAACTACATTCAGCAAAATATGCACCCACATTCTTTTTCAATGCACAAGGCAATGCATAGGACAAAGTAGGCTGCATTCCACATGCTCATGAAAATATGCACTTGTATTGAGTGGACCCCCTTGTGGCCCAATTAAACACTACAGTACCACTTTAATACAGAAAACATTGTGTGGCACAAAAATGTAAATTTCGAGCATAAGCAGTGAGTGAGTAGTAAAGAATTAGGCTGAGTTGCAGGCACACAAGGCATCAATCTTTCCCTCCTGTGGTTGTCATAAAATTAGGCTGCTGGCCAGTCACCAGGTGTTAGACCGGCCAGACTCTCCTGCACGGGCCAACCTGCTGTCTCCCACTCACAATAACCGTTGCCCCTAAGGTAATGACAGCTAGATTGCAATTCCTCGCCTACACAAGCACCGCTGATGAATCAATTGTCATTTTAAGGCATATTGCAAAGGAATCTGAAAATTAATCACACCTGTACACTACCATGACAGCAACCTGCGTTTGCAGCTCTCAGGATGAATCATACCATACCATGAAAAATTTATATTTTTATCATATTTTTCTGCATCTTCCTGCACATGAACTCTTACTAGACTGCTGTTACAGTATATAACTTCCACCATCTGTCAGTATTGTCTTGACCCCTAGAAAGCATTCTCTCCATGCAGTTTCAATGAAACCTAGCATTCTAACCATAATGTTAATGTGTCCACATCTCTGTATTTCACAAAACTGTCTAAAATCACAATTGAATGCATTTTGCACATCACTCCAAAAGCTATAAAGGTCACATTAGGGCTCCTTCTGACAATTTAGAAACACATTGATTAAGAAAACATGTAGCTTTGTATACTCTCGCTGTGTGTACACAGGTTTTCTTTCACCCACAACTAAGTCTCGATATAGAAAAGAAGATTATAGAGATGAATTGCATCTGTATCGTGGTAGCCTTTGTTCGTCCGCCTGAGAGACATGCTTACATTTGTTTAGACCATACATCATCTTATAGGCTATTCACCATAGCCTTAATCACTGTATCATATGCCCATACTGTAAGAGGAGAACTATACAAGAGTGGAACTTTACTGCAGAGCACCTGGCCAATTACTTAAGATATTAAATCACAATAAGTAAGTCATGTCAACTATCTGCATAAATGGAAAACGCAGTGAGCACCGTCAATTGGGCACGTTGTGGGAACTTGACATCATGCTGAATTTGCAGTTTCATTTACAACGGGAAAAAGTGGTAAATTATTTGCTGCATTCGCAGTTCAAGAATGACAAATTTGTTTTTGTTATTTCCGAAAGAGGAGACTATTAGACCACACATCGCACACCGAGACACTAGCAGGTGATATGTGAAACATACTAGAAGTCAAAGTTTCTAAAGCCGTAATTAGTGTCTCATTATCATTCAGGATGGAAAGTGAAATTAGGGCGGAAACATAGGATTAGACACAACTAATGAGCTGGTATGAAATATGTTTACAACAAACTGAACCTCCACAGTGTGGATGAATCTTCTTGTATTACACCGAGGCTTGTTCGTCGAGCTCTAGCTAGTGAAAGAGGGCTGTTGGGAATATGGTCAAGGGAAGTCTAATTGGCCGCAACAACAACACCAAAAAAGATTGATCACAGCTGCTGCAATTAGGGAAGTATTTTTGTCAGGCTTTGGGCTGGACGCTGTATTAACCTGCAACATACGGCACTATCCTTGTGATACCCTTTAGAAATCATTACAGTGTACATGTTGTTCACTCCTACAGTCACTTAAAACCTACCACAGCCACACTTTGGTAAGTATGTTGGAGAGAGAGTACTACTTCACATGCAAATGCATGAGTCATGGATTAAGTTGCTACAGGACACATGAGTATACTGTATCAAAGATGACAGGAAAAAGCCTGCACATCAGTGTGGGCAGATATAAGTTGGGCTTAATATCAGAAATAGATCCATGGAACAAACGTACAATTTTCCACGAGGAAAGGCTTAGAAACGCCTATCCTCTCTCCTAACTGTAGAGTGCATAATATACATATCATATTTTAGATTAAATGTAAATATGGACTCTATCTATCTAACTCTAACTATCTTTTGCATTCAAAAGTATGGTGGGACCTCTTCGGAGACAAACCTCTCTTCAGTACAAATCACTGAATGGGTACCTGCACATGTGTACTAAGGTGAGATGTCATCTCTAAAGGCAGTTAAATGGTTCAGACATAGGGTATTCACTGGCCTTAGGAACCTGAAAGCCGATTTAACTGGTCTACAAAACGACTTACATTTTTCATTTTACAATTTCTCAAGGGTATTACAATTTGGACAGTTTGACAAATATGTATGTGATATTTATATACATATTCATTGTACCCTCCACAATTCAACTGTCTGGGAATAAAATGTTACCTTTGAAACAGAAGGCCAATATGACCCCCGCCCCAATAAATCATTGATGCACTAGTTCAGAAAAATACTTTTATTCGTCTGGGCAGCTCTGTGGATTAACACTTAGATGCCCCAGTTCACTGTACAATAACAGATTCAAGATGTGTTGGCTTTGTGCATAGAGCATATGGCTCTGTGTAAGGTTCAGTCAGTTACACAAAGAGACTGAACACGATAGCAAATGAGAAACCATCACTGCTTGTACATATGATAGGAAATGTGTATCCAATTCGATGCAAACCCACGCATATAGCCTGTAAGACACACATCTAAAGATAGACAAGGACGCACACATGAATCATCGGGACTTCTGTTTGCATGCATATTTCAACTTCTCATGGTTTGATCTCCCTGATGTGTTGTATACGTTTTCTGTGATTAGCAATGCAAAACAAGCACTTACTGTACATTACATTTCTTGAATGGTATACTCGATATACTGTAAATTGCTGTGGTACGTACATTTAGTTAAGTTTCAAAAGTCACAATTAGTCTGGAACAGATTTAAAGGTGGAGTCAGCAATGCTTGCAATGGTTGATATTTGAAATAGATCAAAACAAATGCACCTCTCCCTTCAATGCTATACTGTAGGGGCTCCATCAGAAACTCCCCCCCCATAGCCATTGCGGTGTGTGTGTGGATAGTGTTGTGTGGTGTGGCCTATACCATTTCTTTTGTGTTCCCATCTACAGAGCTAGGGCTGCGTAGAAACACCAGGTAGTCTGTTCAGCGTGTGCACAAAATGGACAGCTATTGGACCATGATATGCTGTTTGACAAAAAGTGTTTTAGCTTACAATCACTGATTCACCTTTAATGTTGCACTAAATATCCAAATCTTTGCCATTAAATGTTATGCTGTAGACATATAGTATTAAAAGTGTATTGCAGTATATTGCATGTAGCCCAGCATGAAGCTATACGCTAATAATGGACAGTTATCAACAAAGCATTTACAAGGTGAGCTTAGAAGAGAGGAGAATGAAAATGCACACTCACATCTCTGGCTGGCTTGGCAGCAGTCTAAGTAGTGTAATACACACAATCCTCTGGGAATGGATTTAGCTCGGTTTAATTATCTGAGAATGTTTTTGAAATTTGTTTTTTTTAATGCCAAAACTAATAATAACAATAGACAGTGACGGATCTTGAGAGAGTTGAAAATGCTTACAAAGAAGACACATTGCACTCTACTCAACTCCCTGGAGATTAACAACCCCACTTACAGAGGCTGTCGGTGTAGTAAATACATTTCGAAGTAAAATAACGTAATCCACTCAAGGTGTTGTTATTCATTGTTCAGGATGTTTAATGTTAATAACATTATAACCATAGCCTTCATTTTGGGTTGAATCAGAAGTGCGTAGGCCACATTTTCTCTGACATTCAGCTATCAGTAAAGCAAATATCCTGAGAATGTTGTCTGTAGTTGTCCCTGGCTCTGGATTCAAGTTCAATAACATTTCAGCTGCCAACCCCCTAGACATAACCAATCATATGCAAGAAGATGTTACCTATACTGTACCTGTCACAGCAGGCCCTAATGTCTCTATTAGCTACAATAATGTTTTCAAAGGGGTTTATATATATGCATTTCCTCATAATTGCTCAATTGTTTAAAGTTCAAACAGTTTTTATTTAAAAGTTTTAATGACAATATGCAATATGCAATCAATGTTTCAACAATAATTTGTTCTTTTGTCCTTCCCTTGGTATATTTGTCAATATCCTATAATCAGATTTTACACAGACTAGAAACTGTTATTATTACTGGTATTATATAACAATGATGCCAGGATGCCGTCATGTTGCGTCAGCATTACGTGGGATCAAGTTCGGAAATTCAACAATATCTGATAAATTTGGGATGCAAGAAACAATATCTTCCTAATCACAGCAATAACTCATTCTCTCCAATCGGGTGAAAGCCAGGCCTCCACTCACCCACACACACATAAGCAATGTGCACGCACACATGCACGTGCCCACACACTTGGAGATAAATAGCGAGCTACTGCAACAACACCACAGATTTGAACCAAGACAGACCTTATGAAGGCCCTCGCTAGAAGTGAGGTGAAAATACATCATTATTAACCCAAAGACAAAAACCAGCAGCTGCCTGCAAGTCAGCTGTGGAGCGAAACACCCAGATGGATATTTTCTAATCAGTGTACTGCAGAGACCACAGCAGCCTGCTGGGGCACTGCGGGTGTGTGAACCATCTTGGTGGTTTGGCAAGACAGCCCTAGTCGAGTTCAATCAAAATGAGGACACTCTCCTTCTCAGGAGAAATTAATTGTTGCTTGGACAGTGCATTGTGCCAAGTCAGCATAAAGGTTGTTTGTTTTTGTTGATGCTGCACAGTGGGAACGCTGTTGATTCCGTCATCAGTTGACATTCTGTAACACTGAAACTGCTAATAACAGTGCTGAAATGACACACATTATGGCTATGCAATGGCATAATTTCAAGTAGCATGCCCTTTTTAAGTGTAATAAATATAATGTTCCTGATTCCTAATAAATGTTTGTTCCAAGCACAGCTGCATAATCATACCTTACTACAGTCACAACTGACAAAAATTATGGATATTTTAAAGGTATAGTAAATGAAGAAGGTTGACATACAGTACTGTTGTGAAGACTTGTTATTGTAACGTCACCCACAGGTTTACTGATGGCTAATGTTTCTGTTTGGATTAAAATACTTTTTAATTATCGTGTTCTCCTGTGTTTTCTCTTTGAAAAATGTAGCTAATTTAAACTGGTTCTATGATTTTGTTCACACAGGGAATCTGAAAACACAAAATATCTTTGGATACTTTTCAATACATTTTTGGGTGTCGTGTTTAACATTTGTACTCCTCTGGTGTTCCATGTCATTGACGGGCATTAGAAATGAATGTGAGAGTACAATTATGTAAATATAAATTATGCATTTTTGTTCGTAAATGAATTGTATCAACTCACGTCAATGAGGCGTACAAGCCATAAATAGCAAATAGAAGTTCAAAACTTCTAACGTCTAAAAGTTCTAACACAACATTAGATTATAGTATATATAAGCTCTCGATCTACCGGGCAATTTTCGTTCCCACCCTCACCTATGGTCATGAAAGTTGGGTCATGACCGAAAGAAC
>JAODUG010005033.1:0-10231 GCA_027564795.1 Aphredoderus sayanus
GATTAGCACCTCTAAATCTGAGGCCATGGTTCTCAGCAGGAAACCGATGGAGTGCCTACTCCAGGTGGGGAATGAGTCCTTACCCCAAGTGAAGGAGTTCCAGTACCTCGGGGTTTTGTTCGCGAGTGAGGGTACATTGGAGCGGGAGATTGCCCGGAGAATCAGACCAGTAGGAGCGGTATTTCAATCGCTTTACCGCACTGTTGTGACGAAACTCTACCGGGCAATTTTCGTTTCTAACCTCAGGTGTTCCAGGCCCAGGACTAGGTGGAGAGATTATATCTTTACACTGGCATGGGAACACCTCGGGATCCCCCAGTCAGAGCTGGCTAATGTGGCTAGGGAAAGGGAAGTTTTGGGTTCCCTGCTGGAGCTGCTGCCCCCGCGACCCAACCTCGGATAAGCGGTTTAAGATGGATGGACTTTCCAATGAGAGATAAATATTGCATTTTCCAAACAGACTTCCCTTTTAAATCAGGTCAGTATATACGAAAAATACCTGAAAATATATTTCGGTGGGTTTAACCCTCCCGCTGACCTTGAATTCCAGTATAGGCAAATGTTTGCGGTTAAGCATAATATACTACAGTATGTAAACATTTCACACATGACCAACCTGTAAATGTATGAAACAGTCTTGTCAACATCACGTCCACTCCTGGAGGTATGATAAGAACTTGCGCGCTAAGTGAAAGGTGAGAACGCGGATAAAAAGAAAACTCCTAAAATTGTTCCTAAACATATGTTGCGCTTCTTCTTCTTTAAAGGCAGTTGGCATACATATTTTTGGTGCATTAATTTATCCCTGATTGAATTGAGCCATGATTAGCGATTTAATTAATAATAAATAATATGTCTCAGTGTGTTTTTCAGATTAACTCCTTATTGACTGTTGATGTGTTTAACATTAATGCATTAATTAGTTCATTATTACTTGTGTATTAATTTATAATGTTTACACATTAGTTAAAGCAGTTCTGCACCATTATTGTAAAGTGTTACCAATCAAAGCCAAATATTGGAATTTTACTTTGAATTCGCTTGGAAATTGTGCAATAATATTGTGAAAATCTTATTCAGTATTGAAATTTGGATTTTTGTCATTTTAATTTTTTTTGTAGAATGAGCCAACCTGAGTATAAGCATCCTCAATATAGATGTCCACTAGTGCCATGAGGAAAATAGCAATAGGCACACCAAAATCACCAAGCAGACGTCTGACCTGTAAGTAAAGTTCAAGATTCTGATTAACTCAAATACTTTTAGTAATATATTTACTAAATTACAGTTACAGAAATACTCAAGTAGTCTCAGGTTTTACATAACTAATACAATATTACTCTCTCACCTTCCCAGGGAGAAATGTCCCATTCTTGAACTGGCGCAGGAAGAAGGCAATAAAGAAACAACCAAACATGAGGCACATAGATAATAGAGCTGTGTTTGGGTAGGGTCGACTAAGGATGGTCGAGGAAATTGACGTGTTCCCAGTGGTGTTATCATAAACATGCTCCACAATACGTTTTGGTTGCCAGGGATTCTCCACAGATGCATTTAGATGATCATAATTCAAAATCAGTGGATGGGTCTTGAAGATCTATTCAGGAAAATCACAATATAGAGAGACACACAGATCTATATCTTGAATGTATGAAACATTGTGGGGTACACTGAAATGTGTGAATGAGTGCACAAGCTGAAAAGTAACAAGACTATATTGCTAAATAAAACTCCAAATACAAGAAATATAATAGTGCAATGTACAGTACTGGCCATTGTTTACCCTGGCCAGCTTGGCAAACGTTTCATATATGAAGATGAGGGAGATGAGGATGGAGAAAATTTCCTGGGTGAAGCGGGAGATGAAGCGCACAAGGAAGCTGCCTTCGAAAGCCACGATGACCACCACAATGATGACCAGCCACACGCCCACCCACACTCTGCCCACAATGTATTCTATGTCTTGGGACTTGCAGAACTGAATGGGAATGGAAAGGTGATTTATAATCAGCACAGTTTGTCTTGTAACCAACATAGTTGGATGTCTTGCTCAGTGTTCACTGGAAAATGGAAGAAAACCCATGTAACACTCATGTGTTGTGATGATTTCATTTTTGTTCCACCTGTTAGTGGGAAGACAACAAGTTTACACCAAACAGTGAACAGCTACTAAAGATCTGGGATATTTAGTTTGCCACCCTTGCTCCTTTTACACTGACTGGTACCATTACACAGATGTGCAAAGTGACTTTGACCAAAATAAATGTTATGTTTAATGTTTGTACTGTGAACAATTTATGCTTGTTCAGCTGCCATTCAGAGGTCGGTGTGAATCAGGGACGACACCTTCTTTATGACTGACTCTTTGGAGTACACATGCAGCATGCAGATATCAGAAAATATATATCTCTATCCAACCTCCCCCATAAATTACGTCATAATAGACAAATGGGTGAATGGGGATTTTAACATTACATTTGATAACATTAACATGTAATGCCCTTTACAGTGTTAACTCACAGCAAAGAAGGCCTCTTCGAACACAAGCAGAGGACCAGAGAAGCCAATAACCAAGATTGGCTGGGCAGCGACAGTGCAGAAGATGATCCCCTGGATGCAGGTGGAGACGAGGAGCTCAGATACACCCATCATGTTTTCCACCTTATCGGCTGACGATCCAAACATAGCGAATAGCATTGTTAGAATCACTCACTGCTAACATTAGCGCCTCCAGATACACACAAGGGGACACAGACACACACGCACCCAGCAGTCCTCCAAAGGTGATGGCTGGAGAAAGGGCTGCGAAATAGATGAAAATGACTGCCGCGAGCACCTGGGAGTTCATCGCGTCTGTGATGTCACTCTTATAGTGGGCATAGCGTCTCCTTATGTCTCGGATCATGCCACCAAAGGGTTGTCTCGTGCGAATGAGGGGGTCTTCTGCTGGCGGACCAGAGACTTCGAAAGAAGCTGAAAAGTAAGAACGAAATGGGAATCATTTTTATGATTGCAAATTGCATTTATATAGCACTTTTTCCATCCTACCGGCCACTCAAAGCACTGTACATAACTGCCTTGCATTTATCCATTCACACATTCATACACTGACAGTGGTATCAGCATGCAAGGGGTCATCCAACCACCGGGAGCAGCTGGGTTAGGTGTCTTGAGGTGACACTGCAGGAGAACTGGGTTCGAACCAGTGCCTTGATCACCCATCTCCTCGCTTTACCCACTGTGCCACTGTGTGCTCAGGGTTCAAACACACCTTGTTGTGCCAGCAATGCACATCAGATGTATGTGTAAGATAATGAATTAGGATTGGCGCCTTATGTTGGCACCAAAAGGTTGGGTCAGTTTGACCAAGGCCCACAAAGTTCCCTGTATACATCTATGGTTGACGTTACAACTCACCTGTGCGAGGTTTGAGATCCAGCCGTAGAATGGGATCAGAGGGCCGGAGCCTATCCTGCAGAAGCTTCTTCTGAAAGCCAATGATAGAGCTGAGCATGGCCTCATTTTGGATCTCAGTGGGCGGGATCACAATGCTGCAGTCCATGAAGCTGGCCATGGCATCGTGAAGCTCACTAACGTCCTGAGCCTGGAATGCTGCCTGGTTGAACACCTTGGATGGAGATTGGACATGTGGGATTCAAAGGCCTGGTGTGACATTTGGGTTTGTGAAGATGTCTGAGACAGGGGGATTAATGGCTTCGTACAAGTACTTTTACAAAGACAATTTACTATCGTTAACCCTCATGTCATCCTCCGGGTCAAAGTGACCCAAAACACCACCTTTTAATGCAAACAAAAGGTACAAATTCTAATTCTACATCTTACACAGACATGATGTGCACTGCTGGCACAACAAGGTAGTGTGTTTGAAACCCGAGGACAACAGGAGGGTTTAAAGGCACAGAAAAAAAGAAATAAAGAGAACTACACAATCATATGCCATATGCAGGCACAATAAGGTAGTGCGTTTGAAACAAGAGGACAGCAGGAGGATTAAGATACTTTGTTCTGGTAATTTCATTCTTTTAGACAAAATAAAATGATGACGTAAAAAAGTTAAAGATTAGCTCTGTGCAATTTAGACTGTCCATCTAACATGAAATGAACAGAATGTGTTTGTAGTTTGTATTACAATGTCCAAAACTGTGTCATTTTCTAGATGGCCCAGATTGTGTTGTCTGTTTACACTGCTTACATCAGAAGAATGAGAGCAATGACTCACAGAAGTTAACAATTTTGAACCCCTGAAAGGAGATATGGCACACTCCTCTTTTTGTTGTCAGCTTAATGACAGAAATGTTATACTGTACCAATGTCTCTGACGTTTCCTGGCTTACCTTATCAGCCAGGAGGGCTGCCATGGCACGGCCGGTTTCATGGTAGTCTACATCTATCTTGCCAGGGCCCACCAGCATAAAAACAAAGCGAACTGGCAGGGGAGCTTCCAAGGTTGAATCTAGGACTACTGCATCCTTCAGACGCACAAAAGCCACAGTAGGCCTCTCCAGGAAGTCTAGCGTTCCTGGTACATAGGAAACACATACGCTGTTGTACCTACAGATAGATAGATAGATAGATAGATAGATAGATAGTTTATTAACCACACAAACACATCCGACTGGCCTCTGTTCTTGTGGCAAATAAGCAATCTATCCATCTATGTATAGGTACAACACACATGTACAATCCACACAGCAGCATGAAGGTATTTAAGAATCATTGCATTCCATGATCAAAGCAAAACTGACTTACCTACAAGAACCATGGAGGCCTCGATACAGTCAGATGCTTCCCCCTAAGGAAAATACATGCAATTATCTTTTTGTGTCAATTACTTCACTGCATTGTCTAATATATTTGATGATCACATATAATAACAAAATTATTATTAGAGAGAATTATAAGATAACGTTTATTTCAGTTGTTGCGTTCTCCTGAAAAATGTTTGCATTTACTTGAAATATTTCTTTATTTGCTCACCTACAAGGTCTTGCATTTGCCGGACCTTGTTTCCAATATGTACAATGTCCAATGAGCATGACCAAAAATGAAGTATGGAAAAACTAATGGCAATAAAAGTGTTGATGATATCAACAGCCCTATATTGTTATCAGTACTAAGCCAGTATCATTAAATGAATGTACCCTGTCTTTCACAGAAAATGTCTGCATCTCCACCCCATCTGTCAGGGCCTGCATTTCAGGATCACTTGATTCGCTAGAGGGAGAGAATAGTGATTTTTAATTGTATGATTCTATCAAGGACTGTCTCTGGTACCATAACAGCCTACAGTTTAATTTACTCAGGTGTGAGTCACCATCTTAATATAAACAACAGCAACTCCTTTTGTCAAGGTGTCACTCTATTACATTTATTTAAAGCATACCTGTGGTTGTGTAGCAGAGACTCAAGCACGCCATCATGGTCTCCAGGCCTTAGCTCACTTTTGCTGACCAACTCATCCACCATTTTCTCAGCAATGTTGGCCATGGTCTGTTCTTCACAGTCGAAAATCACCACACCTGTCCACAAAGAACATAAAGGAAGATCAGAAATGTTACTTGCATATCCACGTTTCACTACATTGTAATTAATTAATTATTCATTATCGTATTCATTGATATAGATTAATCTACATTCCTATTCAACACCAACCAGTGGTCATGATGCGTTGGAGATTGATAAGGCTTTTGAAGGTGAGGTAAGAGATGTGTGAGGGTCCCCAGGTCCTAGTCTGGGGGTCGTAACTCTCCTCATATCCAACCCATCGGCCCATCTCCTGCCAATGGGCCTGCTGCTGCTGGTCCTTCATCAGCTTGTTCAGTTGTATGTATGCCTGAAGTCATTCAAACACAAGGCAGTGATCTGGATGATGTAGGCTGATTATCATTGATATAATAGCAGAAGGTTATGGAAAAAGACATTGACTTTAATTCTAGGAAATGTTATAACATTAGGAAAAGTTTGACAGGTGAATGAACACATGGTCTTGGTTGTACTAGCTACGCTTGAGATGCATTTGAGCTTTGTATTTAAGTACCAGTTGACAGCAGTTACGCTTGGTTGAAGAGCAATGGAGAAGTACTAGACAACAATGGAAGGTGAGCAGAAAATCAATATTATGTGTTGAGGTGTTTTGTCTGTTGGTATGGAATGGAAAAATCTTTGTTTGCTGGCATTTCATAGGGACAGTTCAGTTTCAGGACATAATAGATCATACTCATAAAACCTGACCATTACAAGTGTGGCTGTTTCTCATTGCAACAACACAAAGTAATACAAGTTGCCCTTTCCAATTTCATTGTAACTCATTAGGGAAGAACGGATGCAGATCAATGTGGAGGGGTGACAGAGATGCTGTGAATTATGTATACACGCTAAGCATGGTGGTTGTTCTCGGTGAGCTCCAGCTGACTTCAGGCAACAATACATACAGTTTCCAATGGGGAGATGACTGATCATGCTGGCTAGCTGTGTTGCAACTGTCAATAGATGGCGTGTGTCTGGAATGTTTGTGTGTGTGTGCGTGTGTGCAATGAAGAATTAGGGAAATACATAATCTACTATAAACAATTTCTCCAAAATGCATTATTTATGTCATCATGAATGCCAGAGAATCATATCATAGAAACAAAGTAAGTGTGCCTGTACCTGGTAGTCTCCTTTGGGTTTGACGGTGTTATTGATGTCCCATACAGCTACTACAAAAGAAAATGGGAACAAATGTTATATTTCTGCCATGTGGGCAGTGGAATTGTTGTGCATGGCACAGAAATAAACAAAGAAATCAATTAAATAACACTTCACTAAATGTACATACAGTATACCTAAGGACCCAACAATGTTTCTAGTAAAATGCTAGTAAAACTAGAATAGATACTATTAACTATTTAACCCTCATGATGCCCTTAAAATATCGCTATCTGATTGTGTATGATTGTATGGTCCTTTTATTGTCATTGCTGTGTGTATTTATTTCTTTATTAACCCTCGTGATGCCCTTAAAATATAGTCTTGAACCACTAGAAGGCGCCATCTGATTGTGTATAATTGTATGGTTCTTTATATTGTCATTGCTGTGTATACTTATTTGTTTATTAATTATTTCTTTATGTATTTGTGTTGTTTTTGTGCCTTTTAACCCTCCTGTTGTCCTTAGGTTTCAAACACACACCTTGTTGTGCCAGCAGTGCGCATCATATGTCTGTGTAAGATGTAGAATTAGGTTTAGCGCCTTCTATCTGCCACAAAGCGCTGGTGATTTATGTAATTATGACCCTGAGGACATCACAAGGGTTAAGTAACTTTAACTTAACTACTAATACATATTATACTGCATATTGCAGTTGGCCTCTTAGACAGCTCATCCTTTCTTTCTTTTTTTTGGTATATACCATATACACTTTGTAATCAATGAAATAATATTAATTTGATGAAATTAATCTAAACCATTTCCTTTCTAGGTTTTACCCTCTGAAGGTGTCCTGTCACTGCATACACATTATCTGCGACTGGAAGTTTATTTGACAACATAATGAAATATTTCCAAAACAGAGGCAAGCAAAGGGGTCGAAAAGACATACTGGGTAAAATAGGCATACTGGGTGCATATGGGCAGTTTAATTGAATGCATTCTCCTGTGCATGTCATCCATACATTTAAGACTGCATTTTGCTGTATAATTCTACACACATACTCACCGCACAAAATATACTGACCCTTTGATTATTGTTATAATGTGCAGATCATATTAGTGTTGTTTTTATTTGAACTACTGAAAAGACTTGCCTGTGTTAACTGTACCTGTATAACTAAAGAGTGGTTTATTATTAACTGCATAGAAATCATGTGCAGTTTGTGTGTCAAAAGTGATTTTACTTATTCAATATTATATTTCAATAAATACACCATATACAATATGCATACTCACAAAACATCACATACAATATTTAACCAATTATTGTTAACAAATATATTGATATATGAATGTAAGCTGATTTATTTTCCTTTCTATATATTTGTTTTAGACAGAATGTGTCTTTATTCATTGCATATTATTTATGCCAATTTACTGTATATTCTTAAAAATGTTGAAAAGAAATAAAATAGAAGATATAAAAAATGTTGGTATAAATTTAAAAAAAGCATATAAACTGGCAATGCTATCGCAGCTATAAGAAATAAAGTATTGTTCAATAATTTTAATATTATATACAATCAATAAAACTCAAAACTACAATAACTTACATGTATATGATTAGCTTTTATGCAGACTGTAAGTACTGATTCATTTGCGAACATAACATAACATACAAGACATAATAATGCATTAATCAATAGATATATTTGAGATAACATACAACTTTATTGGCTGGAACAGATACAGCCACATTATTTTAGCAACAACAAGATGCACACAGTATATTGCTGCAATACGTTTGTAATTCTGTACAGAAGAGGTTACACTTACCTGAAGTAGCCAACAGCAATGACTAACCTCACAATGGTCAAAAAGCATGACTTTATAAACACTGCCTCTTATACTTGATTGTCTGTATGTAGCTATTGGTTGGGAGTGGGTGTGGCGACACATGCATGTTTAGATGCTCGTGTGCCCACACACATGCACACAGGCATGTACACACACACAGACACACACACAACAACACTCTCAAAGACACCTTGCTATGAATGTACTATACGCACACACACAGACACACAGAAGCATTCTAATTTAATTGCTGTAATGAATGAATGTGCATTTGTATGAATAGAGTATTCATACAACTGTGAATGTACACACACACACGGACATCAGACACATGTACGTATATACGTCCATGACACACACACACACACACACACACACACACACACACACGTATGCATGCGCACACACATCAAAGACTGCTGTCAGTGTACTTTATGCATTAACACTTTACACCCACACATGCACATACAGTACACACACACACACACACACACACACACAGACACACATAAGAAGTGTGTTCTGATTTTACTCATAATATTGATACTGAATACAAATACTCGATAAGCGATGCCAGCCAGCCACTCTGTGTCATTATCCAGCCAGCATCTTATCATTTATTGTCTGTATTTGCAGGACAACAAAGGGGAGGATTACAACACCCAGGCCCAGCCTCTCACCTTCAACATCGCTGGGAGAGACAGCACACCTTTGGAGGCACGTGTGCCTCCTGCTCTCCTCCAGTTATAGGGTGTCATTTTCATTCAGCTCCTTATTTTTCCATGTTACGGTATAAACACAAGGAAAATAGCTCAGAGGCAGCCTTTTACAGTAATATAGTAATGTACTATATTTAGTAATGTACTATATTACTAAAAATCTTCCTGACAAAGTCACACCCAGATTATATAATTATATAAGCAAATGTAAAGCATTTTGCTCTGTGCAAATTGTTTAACTGGTTCAAACATAATCTATTCATATGAACCATGTCTGTACAATACGGTGACAAAATTGGGTTTTTGTAAATTATTGTCTAGTTTTAAATAATGTTATATAAATTAAATGATGTATTTATTTGTTTATTTATTTATAATTCTTTTCTGCTTGCGCCCCCCGCCAAAGCATCATCTCTTCACCTAGTTGGAGTTGTGTGTAAGGTTTCACTAACTGTGTTATATAACATGGCAAGGTAGTAGGATAAACACAATATGTCTCTTTATGGTTTTTGATATTTTTATGTACTAGTTACATTAAATGTATATGTTTATTAGTTTAAAATTCATTTGACCACTTCATCCTTTGTTTTTCAAATGCCTTCAATTGTAAATCACGTTAAGTTGCCAATTTTGTATGAAAGGTGGTATATAAATAAAGTTATTATTATTATTATTATTATTATTATTACTATTATTATTATTATTATTATTATTATTGAGTCCAGGGGCCTGTTTCAATAAAGAGGTTCAACCAACTCTGAGTTAAAACTTGAACTCTGAGTTGACTTACCCTGAGATGGGAAACTCTGGTTACACAACAGCTGAAATGAGTGAGTTCAATCACCTCTGAGTTGACTGACTCTGAGTTAAACTATAAAAAGCCATTAACAATGGAGCGCAGATATTATGAGTCACCATGGCAACAACGTCAAACAAAAAGAGGTCTGCATATTTCTCCCCTGCAGAACTGGATGTGCTTATGCAAGCATATGCAGAATTTGAA
>JAODUG010005035.1:0-10229 GCA_027564795.1 Aphredoderus sayanus
CACTCCCACAAACATGCAGGGCCTACGCACTGATCTCTCTCTCTCTCTCTCTCTCTCTCTCTCTCTCTCTCTCCCTCACTCTCTCTCTCGCCCCTTCCCCCCAAGATGTACTTTAATAGTTTCACTTATTATCTAATTATTAAACTCTTTAAATGTAATTCAAAGAAAAGTGCATTAGCACAGGATTGCATTTTTGGACATGTTGAGCACTTTCTTACAAAACGAATTGCCTTCTTATTCTCATTTTAACACTTCTCCATTTAAAGTTTCAGGTTACTTACAGTTATGGTATAATGTGTCTTCTTATCAATGGTCTGCATTATCTCTAATTTCACTGGCCATTGAACCTGTTTTACTGTATATCCGGTCCCAGAGTGAGTCCGGGTCCAGCTGGGCTGGGCGGATCTGGAACAGATTGAGAACCAGCAGGCCAGGAGTGGTGGGTCCACAGTCAGGTAACAACCAGGGGGAGGGCCTCTCTTTGGTTGGAGAGGAGCCCAGAGAGGGCTTGGATGGAAGTGGGCCTATATGCTTAAAATAGCATCACATGCTGGGGCCTATGGCAAAGAGCCACTCTGTCCCATCCTGTGCCTTTTCTGCGAGAGTGTGGAATCAGGTTTGTTTTATAACAATGGCCAGCAATTGTACAGTATTAATTATACGAAGGTATACTGTGGAGAATATTTAGAAATATGCCTTCTATTAGTTCTATCACAGTAGTGTGTGGAAAGAGAGGTGTAATATGGAAAACAGTTAGATTATCATCATTATTGACGATACCAATCCTGTAATGATCCTGAATATCTAATGATAATAATAATAATAATCATGATAATCTTAGCCTTTATCTTCCATCATCTACAGCAGGATATGTGTGTCCATTCTGACACTGAGGATACCATCCCAAGATGCTAACAGCTAACATGCTGGACGAACGGCTGCGGTAAGCTCTACGGAGACAACACACAACAATGAGAATGTCATGTGGCGCATTGTCACTAGCTAGGCTATCCTGGAGCAATCCCACTGTAAACACCATCGCCTCGGCAGCGCTGGGACTAAAGTGGAGGTCTATGATCAGCGCCAAGCCATTCTTCCAATACACTTTGGAGGAACCAAAGTGTGACCCGGAAGTGTGAAAGCAGATGCAAACAGGCGGACGGAAACAGGAAGGACAACTAGCAGGAATGAGTGTTGGAGAATGTGGGTGGGGGGCTGAGGGTGTCTCACATTGTTGGAGCGCAGGGAGACACGTCCTCCACAGCGGGCGCAGAACTTGGTCTGGCAGTAGGAGCAGTGGTGGCCGCAGCCGTCGGCGAACTTGGTCTTGCGGCAGATACCACAGGTGGGGGCGTCGTCCTTCTGCTGCGTCTGCTGGCGCCGCGTCTCCGCCCCGATGCGACGCACTTCCTGTTTGTAGCTCTCGAACTGCTTGTGCAGCGTTCTGCGGGGGGGGGGAGAGGAGAGGTGAGGTGATACGCAGTGATACACATCGGTATGTGGGATAATGAACGTATACATGCTATGCATTTAGCGTAGCATTATGTTTAGTTATGTTGATCAAAGAATCAGCTAGAACAAAGGTATAGTGTATAAGCCCCGCACTCACAAGGATCCACGGGTCACAAACATTTTGGGGACCATGGGTCGAAAACCTTTTCAAAACCACTGGTGTTTGTATCAGTATTCACAGACAAATGCCCCGTATCCTCTGTATATTCCTCATTTCACACCCACAGACCATGTGACCATGCGATTATATGAAACCCGTTTCTGTTCCAGCGAAAGCAGCCAGCAATTATAACACTGCTTGAAAGGTGTCTTTGAAGGGAACGCACAGAGACTCAAACTAAACTTTGGCTCTGTTTTACTCTCGGTGGCTCACAGCTCTCCCAGCCCTTACGCCCCTTCACTGTTGTCTGGGATGCCTAAGATGGAAATAACTCAATTGTGAATTGCAAATCAGGCAGTGAAAACCCCCCCCGCCCCCCGCCACCATTTCCCAACAGTACAGTCAAAGGAATGCACCGTTAGCATACCATGTCTGTCACATAAGGGACCCAGACAGGCTCTTTAATTACCCCACCAACAGTGTAGGATAGGGAGCTATAGAGATGACGGCTTCATTCACAGCGTTGCAACTTATTTGTGGAAGTGGAGAAGCTCTCCTGTAGAGCCGTGTCAGGACTGCGTTCATGCCTGCGGCGGAACTGACTTGGCTGTAACTTTATAGGAAGACAGCAGAGTAGTTGATCAATCACAAGACATAAATGCATGACATCAGCGCCACATCTAGAGAAGGACTTTAATGATGTGACACGGCAGGCTGGCTGGCTACATGTTAAGATAAATCGGATCTTTACTTTGTGTTAGCATATGTATTTCCTGTTGTGGTGATCACGTTTGCCACATTGGATAAGAGTATGTACACCAAATATCTAAAACGGAATTGTAATAAATCACCTGGCGTTTTTGAAAGCTGACATGTCCTCCTCCTGGCTGAATATCTCCGCAGCAGAGACAAAAATAGGTGGAAAGAATGATTCCTGATTTGACATGGGCCTCCCTTCACAGTAGAAACACACAAGCCTTCATCCATTATGACCAAAATGGATGCCAAAAAAATGAACTGCACCTAAATCGAATTCTTGAACTGACAAGAACGAAAGCCATTGTAGATAATGATTTTTACCACACAAAACACTGGGGTCAATTGTTTTTCCCAAAGACGGAGAACAGATTATTCCAAAAGACACCAAAGGATTTGTTGACGTTCCAGGTCAGCTAAATGTATCTTCCATAGACAGCTATAGCTTCCACTCCTGCCCGCTGCTCCAGGTCTTCACTAAGACTATAGCTGTTGTTGCTTGCTGTCCCATTACTGTCTAGTTGCTAATGCTGGAGCCGGGACCAGACTGTCACCCCACAGAGCAGGTATAGTGAGGTGACTGGGACACTGGTCGGTATCTTAGCCAATCAGCTGACATTATCACATACTGGGACAAGGTTGGGGACAAATAGCTGGAACAGTGTCATTATAGTGACATTGGAAGAATCTACTGCATAATTTTGTGCATAATGTGAGGAATAAAATGGAAAATGGGTTTAAGAATGTAATCCAAACAACATCCTTTGTAATATTTTTGTTAAAAGTCAAATATTGCATTTCTACAGTATGTTGCATAATCTTTGACTCACTAGCCTGATGACGTTTCCTGTTATAACGTTTTAGTTGCAGTTTTTGACTGCTGAATCATTTGACAGAGCATAAAACAGTCTTCTAAAATAACCTTGGGCTTAGGATCAAAGCAATAACACCAGTACACACAGCAAAGGCACCTTCAAGCTCTCTTCAATATGGCATCAGATCAAGAGGCTAAAATATAATATAATTATGCTGACTAACGTCTTATCCTTTACATATTTAGGTTAGGCATACCTTTTCACTGACACGCAAAGGTCAAAATTGTGGCCAGATCAACAAATGTGTAGATAATGAAAAACTATAAAGTATAATGTATTTAATAGACATGGCTTTGTACAGTAGATCCATAATATTTGGCAGACGCTTTTATACAAAGCGACTTACATGTAGTACATATAGTTGGACAATCACAAACCGATGCCATGCAAGGAGCATCTAACCACTGGGAGCAATTGGGGTTAGACATCTTGCCCAAGGATGCTTGGAGGTAATCCAGCAACTCCAGGGCTTGAACCCACAACCTTTGAGCTGGGAGTCAAACACCCAGACCACTAGACCACTGTACATTTCTGTTGACACAAGCTACAGTATGTCCTGTAAGTTGTCCCTAACATCCCACAGATGGATGCAGCTCAACACAAGCACAGCAGTGATGTTACAACCATGGTGTAAGCCTTGAAGAGGCAGGACCAGGAGATCAGGATGCTGTTCTCCCTTGAAGACTACTGTGTTTGTGTAGCCATTTTGCATTAGCGATGCCAAAAGGGAGCTTTCTTCATTCACTGGAAGATATATTGGCGTGTTGTAGATGTGTTGTAGTATTACAGTATATTATGTATAGGCCCTATTATGTCAAATGCATTAGTAGGCATTTTTCCCCATGTTTATCAACGTATGCCAATGGATGAAATGGGGTTGATTTTTCTAGTAGTTCTATGGGCAGGGCACAATACTTGCCAATGCTGGCACTGCAGCCAAATGCAATTAGGACATAAAAGCCTTTTCTCCACTGATGGCTCATAGAAAACACCAGCCTAAACATTTCTTGAATGTTTAGTTACAACCCCTTTTGTTTTTTTAAAGATCAAAGAGCCAAGGAAAGCACCTATTGTGTGTGACTTCATCACAAAGTACAAAGTATGGTATGATGATTAGTTAGTTACGGTACATCTAAAGTAATCATCTACACACTGCACTTAATTAACAGTGAAATTAATGGTGGCTCTATTCATACTAATGCATCTGTACAACCAGCCAGGAAAACCTAGGCCACCAATTGGAGTCCAGAGGCCACTGTAGGGCCAGGTGCAGCCACCATTGTGAGGTTGTGCAGTATGTCATTTCTAGGAGGAGCTCCTGCCTTCTTGGTTTATAAATTCAATAAAGTCCTCTCCTTCATGGCCTGTGATTAACTTGTTGTGTGTAAACTTACACGTGTTGTCAAAGGCACAGATTCCCAATGGATAAGACGTTTGTCCATTTCAAGATTTTTAAGTATTGTGCACGCAAGCTATCACTCCAGCGCATATAGAAAACGTCATAAGAAATTACAAATACAACAACCAAGTCCCTGTGATGTCTCTATAACTACGATGTTGTATGTAGTAGGAGGAGCACATCTATGTCTGTCAGTATTCCTTTTAGCGTTTTGGCATTCAAGGACAACCAAAACAGTTGTGACGTGCATAATGTACGCCAGCAGCTGACATTTTAAAGTTCAGTAGTTAGCAAACTGCTGAAATATATTATTTCCAAACAATACACCACTACAAACTGAAATGTCGGAAGCCCAGTTTATTTGTGCATACAGTAAATTAGCATTGGCCCACTGGAGTAACCCAAAAAGAAACAATAATGGCCAGTCTGTGCGCCCACACTGCAAAAAGTGAAATCTTAGTAAGATGAAAAATCTTAGATTAAGGCATTAAATGCTTGTTTTTTATAGAAAGGTTATTTATTCTTACAATGCAGTTTTTAAGCTAGAGAATATCACTTGTTTTAAGTATTTTATCTATTATTATTTAGTATATTTACCTCTTGTTCTGTTGGCAGATCATTTTGCTTATTTTTGTCTTGTTTTTGAGAGCTGTACGTGTAGGCAATGAGCTCTGAGGTCGTATGTTAACTAAACAACCAAAAGCAACCAAGAACAACAAGGAACTGCCAGGAGGAAGACTGGTAAGTATGCTTCCAGCACTCTTGTCCTTAATAAAATCTTATATGGCCACCTGGCGGCGCCATCTGATTGTGTATCAATTTGTATGTTTTTTAATTGTCATTGCTGTGTGTATTTCTTTCGTTCTGTTATTATTTCTTTATGTATTTGTTTTTAGTGCCTTTTAACCCTCCTGTTGTCCTCGGGTTTCAAACACACACCTTGTTGTGGCAGCAGTGCACATAATATGTCTGTGTAAGCTGTAGAATTAGGTGTAGCGCCCTCTATCTGCCACAAAGAGGTCATCATGAGGGTTAAAAGGTCTGCACAGCTGAGACCAATCACTAAGCTCCTCCCTCAACTGTCCACATGGTCGTCACATGAGTTTTTGCAGTGCATTAACTTTTTTCATTTAGACAGATGTGAGCAGAGAAGACACGACTTCGCAGGTATATCGGATTAGCTGTCTGAACCCCAGCTTGTTGCCATGGGAACATGGTGGTTTCACCTGACGGGTGAGTGGCAGTGCCACTGGTAAATGTTGTGTGTGTGTGTGTGTGTGTGCGTGTGCGTGCACATGTGTGTGTGCGTGTGTGTGTGTGTGTGCATGCTTGAACATGTATTCTGTAACAGACCTGCAAATATCAAATCTTTTTTTCATCACACACTCACAAATGTGCAGAACAACAAGTGCAGGCTACATACAGTACAACGCATCCATTGTAAGAGCAGCCCAGCTCTGTGTCCTCTGTGTCCTCTGCTCCTCTGTAAGCAGACGTCCAGACTGTGTCTCCTACCGCCAGGAAATCTCCAGGGTCATGCTTGTGTCTCTGACCAAGTCGTAAATCACAACAACGCATTGGTTTTCTTACTCCAATAACCCTCACCTGCTGTATATTGATCTTAGTGGAGCTTGAATGGCTAACCCTTCCTTTTAACGAAAAAGTTCGGAGCTGGTTTCATTGAGTTTGTTGACGTTTCACTATTCCGCTTGACAAAATTAGATATTTATTTGTTGGAAGTGCAGTATTTCAAAACATTTATTTAAATCAAATTCATACATCTTTTGGCAAGAGATGTAACCTTCTTTTTACACTCTTCAGCATCAAATCATGCTGACAGTGAACTGTACTGTATGTAAATAGTACATTGGATAAAACAAATCTGTGTTTTATCCAATGTACATGTGTTTCTTTTGGTTTTATATATTTTTCTTACAATTCATGTGTGAAAACAATTGCTCAAGATGTCTCCACTTCTCGGCAAAACATTATTCTTTGTTTTTGTTTCCTCAATTGTGCGCTGGCCATTATATTACCATAATATATGTTTACTAGGGCTTTGATGACAATAGCAAACAACTGCCCTATATACATTCCCAGCAAGGACTTATTTTTCTGTCAGTGGTCGGGGAAGGGGGTACCAAGAATTCCTGTGATGAAAGTTCATCCAGGCATTCCCTCTCTACTCTTTCCAGGAGTTATGCCATGCCAACGCTCTCCCTTCCCAGGTGGAGAAAGCATGGAGGATGCCCTTATTTTGCCAGGCTTTGAGCAGGCACCAGGGAGACTCTAAGCCAAACGCATGTTTTGCATGTGTGTGTTACCGTGTGTGTGTGTCTGTGTGTGTGTGTGTGTGTGTGTTTCACATGGAGGATGCCCTCCATGTGAAACACAAAGAAAGACACAGACATGTGTTGTAACACTATACGCTACTCCCATGGATAAAACTGTCTCCCCGTTCAACCACACCGGGGTACAGTAAGGCACCAACCACCGGTCTCAATCATTTATCACGGCACACAATCACACCCAATGCACCCTATGCATCTACAGACCAGACACCTGTCATTTCTCTGTGCACCTGTGGGTGACATGGGAAGGTATTGGAGAGTATGTTCGTTCTGTGGTGCTTCGTGTTTACGTGTTGTGATCTTGCGGCGTGAACTAAACGTGGAGCAGTCTCGTGTTTGCGTGATCTGTTGTGTTTCGGTGTATTTGTTGGATCTGCACCTGCACTCCCCACTTGAGCCCAAGTTACACTCTCAGAGGCACACTTAACCCTGGTAATGTACTCTGGGTCAGAATGACCCAAATCACTAGCTCTTTGTGGCAGATAGGGGGCGCTAAACCTAATTCTACAGCTTACACACGCATATGATGTGCACTGCTGACACAACAAGGTGTGAGTTTGAAACCCAAGGACAACAAGAAGGGTAAAAGGCACAAAACAACAACACAAATACATAAAGAAATAATTAATAAATAAATAAATACACTCAGCAATGACAATTGAAAAACACACAAATCATACATAATCAGATGGCGCCGCCGTGTGGCAAAAAACTATATTTCTGAGTACATTATGAGGGACATACAAACACATACTGTACACACAAACGTTACCACGTGAAACATACGTACATAAAAATACATTAATCAAACAAAGGAGTGTCTTACAGTAGCCAGTAGTTCTAATATGGCTCTTCACTTGGGGGCCATCCGACCCCCAACAGTGAGGCTTATAAGGACCAATGTCTGCCTTGCTGGAGGGACAACACTGCTATCATCCAGAACAATAACACTTGTACACACACACACACACACACACACACACCTGTGAACTCAGGTAAATAAATACTGACATGCCATGCTGTCAAATGCACATATTATTAGTAGCTCTTATTATTGGAAGACTCCCTGCCTCAATCTCCCTCTCTCTACCACCCTCTCCCTATCCCGTTCTCCCTCTCCGCCTCCCCCTGCTTCCCACTCCCTCGCTCTCTCCCTCTCTCTCTCTCTCTCTTTCTCTCTCGCTATCTCTCTCTCTCCCCCTCTCTCTCTTCCTCTCTCTCTCTCTCTCTCTCTCTCTCTCTCACCAATCCTTGGTGTGGAGTCGTTAATTAGCACTGCTAAGAATACACTGCCCAAACAAGGGGAGAGTGGGAGAGTGTATGTGTGTGTGGGTGCGTGCATGGTGGAGAAGAAAAGGCCCTATTTCTGTCTTGACAGCCGATTTCAGTTGATTCACCTTCCAGGAGTCTCTTTCAGTAAGAGTAGATACCTACAAGGAGATAGAACTGTGCGCTGAGGCCTTCAGTATGACTTTATTACTACGTCTGTTGTAAAGTTACTACAGAACACAGTGATTGACACATTGGGGTGGGGGGGCAGGGGGCCGAACTTCTGGCGATGTAACGGTGCAAACACGGCATCCCAGGCACGCCAATAGATCAATAGTATGTCGCTGTTCCTCCATGACGACGGCGTTCTGGGAAATCTCCATTGGCTGACTGAGAGAGAAGCCACACGGGAGGGAGAAGGCAGGAAGAGCAGTCGCAGACAAAGAGAACAGATGGGAATGATACTTCCAGGTCAAACTGACCCAACGCACTACCTCTTTGTGGCAGATAGAGGGCGCCAAACCTATTTATACAGCTTACACAGACATATGATGTGCACTGCTGGCACAACAAGGTGTGAGTTTGAAACCAGAGGACAACAGGAGGGTTAAAAGGCACGAAAAAACAAAACAAATGCTTAATTCATTAATTAATTAATACACACAGCACTGACAATAAAGAGAACAACACAATCAGACACAATCAGGTGGCGCCATCTGGTGGCACAATAAGATATAAGAAGGACAGCAGGAGGGTTTTAAGGGGAAGAGAGATGAGGACACTTCCTGCCAGTCATCATGTTAGGTAAAAAGACAAGCCCTCCCTCCCTCCCTGTCAGCAAGAGGGTCAAGTGAAAGAGAAAAGAGACAAAGGAGAAAGAGCTGAGAAGGAAACGTGGGCTAAAGACCAGCAGAGGAGGGAAGACGTATCCGGAGCCGCTCTATAAATACCACTAGATAGAGAAGAGGAGTGAATGATGGAAAGAGGAAGGAGACAGGATTATGCAAAGAAGAATGGAAGGGGTGGGTAGGCAGAAGGGAGCAAAGGAAAGTGGAGATATGAGGAGATACAGTATAGACTCAACTGCGTTAGTTGCTATTATAAGAAATACTGTACCCGTATGGAAATAATGTGTGCAATTATGTCTAAACTAAAATCTAACATATTTGGCAAGATACTGTTACGTCAGCAGTTATTGTAGCAATGGTGTTTGTTTGTTTGTTATTATTATTGCCGTAAAATAAACTCTAAACTATAAAACAATTACAATTTGTTACAGGCTATGTACATTGGCTAAGGATCTTGTGCTCTCTGGGGAATCTTCCACCAGGGGACCTTCTCTGTCATCAGTAGTACCTTTTAGCCTGAAGTCATACAGTGTAGGTACAGTATTCTACTGAAATGTCTCCCTCTAAAAAGCCTTTAGCAAGCTAACCCCTGCCTGACTTAGCCACATGCACAAAACATGCTAGCCCCAGACACATAGCCATATACAGTAGCACAGACTACAGATATAGCCTTGTTAGGCTCTTCCTAATCTCATAAGGCCTCAGCCCCTCCCCGACCCACCCTTAGCTGTTGACATTACTTTTATTGATGTTGTGGGTGTTTATTCTTATTTATGGACCAGAGTGCTTTTTTGGCAAGGGCTCCCCACTGTGCGTGTGTGTGTACGTGTGCGTGTGTGTATGTGTGTGCGTGTGTGTGTGTGTGTGTAGGGAGGCGGGGCTAAGTACATACGCTTACCTTGTGGAGACTCTTCCCAGCATGCCATCTGATACATGTGTCAGCTAACTCCTAGCTAAAGGCCGCTGTTAGCACACCCTCACCTCTGCCGATGCAGCCCATAATATGCCTCAGTGAGACTTAACTGTTATTCCTCTGGTGCATATCAGCATGCCATGACGTTTGTTCTAGGGAGAGAGAGGTCTAGAGAGTGATGTACAGGTGTGTTAGCTAGTCTGTAG
>JAODUG010005036.1:0-10229 GCA_027564795.1 Aphredoderus sayanus
TGGTGACGTCTGTGCCCGGCTCCTGCCGCACAAGAGAGAGCGAGAGAGAGAGCGAGAGAGTATGATGCACCCTAGTCACGGACGTGACACTCTTCTCAATAACGGAATTATCTCGTCTGAAAATATTGTCACCAGACACTGGTTGTCATAACCTAAATGAGAACTTTTATTATGAGTCTTATTCGTTTATGTATACTGTGTAGGCTAAAAGGTGGAGCTATGAGGATGAGGGGCATGATTGTATTGAATTCTTATGATAGCGGGTGGACACCACTAAATTCTAGTGATATGCTGCCCCCTAACTGCTTGGAATGTGAAGTTTGACTTAGATGGCTGGTCAAAACTACATAGAGCAACTTTAACCATTTTAATCCAACACACAAAATATTTAATGGTCCGCTAGCTAGCTGTTCTGTGCGCGTGGTTACAAATAATCTGGTGGCTCTGTAAATGGGAACACAACAAGTGGTGTGGACGCAACCACACACTAGTCCAGCCTTGGCAATACATGTCCAATTTGGGGGGCGGAGCAACCTTTGGCACTAAAGGAGAGGTGTATTTGTTTTGTTGTTGACTTCAAATGTTCAGCATCACTTAATTCACCTTTAATTGTCATAGAAACCAAGCTTGCATATTCTCTAGCTAGCCTGTTAAAATGGTTTGAAGGGAGACTTAAGTCAGGCTAAGGTAACTAAGCATAATTTACAGCCTTGTACAGCCTAGTGGGGTTAGTGAAAGGTCAGACGCACATATTTTTCATAGGGAAGATAAGGCGTACATTGACTTCAACCTATTGAGGACTAATGTAAAACTCTTTCAGAAACGCCATTTGCTAATATGAAGCAGAAGGTAATTATTCTGTTGCCCCACTCTGATGCCTATCTGACAAAAACTGATATTAATCTTAACCACACTAGACAGCCTTTGAAATAGAGGGCTGACACACATACAAAGATGCAGACACACATACTTGCTGCGGGTGAGCCAACTTTAGTTTTTTTTAGCCAGCTTTCTTCAAAAGGTGTTGTTCTAATCTATTCCCCCTGCTTGACACTGACAGGGCACTAAAAGACAGCAGCTCAGGAGCAGAGATCTCCCGCTAGCATGCAAGCAAGACCATGAGGCTGTGTGGTATCACATTCACCTCAGTGTCCTTTAATATCCCCAGTGGAGAAGTATAGAGCAAAAAAAACTGCTAGGGTTGCCTTTAAAAGGAAGGTACACAGTTACAGATAATATCCTCTAGAAACCAGATGTGTCCTGCACCATTTATGACTTGTAGCGCCCCCTTGTGTCTACAATCCGCATATGACAGGCAACATCAACCCCTCATTATCTGCCATAAGATTGACAAAAAGACCAGACTCAGGCTCACCCCTGCATTGTTAATGTAGTCTGAAACTCAAAGTCGTTCTACATTAGCCTAAAAAGGGAACACATAGACAGACAGATCATACAAGCATGGCACTAACCTCTGCCTGCACTGCTAGGTGGAAGGCACCCTTCTTGAAAGGCAGCAGGCCACCTCTCTGGTTCCGCGTTCCTTCAGGAAACACCCACAGCCTGATCTGTAATGGGTGTAAACCAAAGTTTTTACACCGAGGTGTGTAATGCACATTTAATCACCCCCGTCACAAATCCACAACCATACTGTATACTGTAGAAGAGGGGGACTGTAAGTTAAGACTTGTTAAAAAAATAAAATGACAACAACTCTATGTAACTCTCTCTGTCCAACATATAACAGTTAGAAAATTAAATGATATGGGTATAGTAAGCAATTGTAAGCTTACACTTTGTCAAATTCACCAAATATCTCCTGAGGACTGTTACATTACCGTTCTTTGTGCATGCTGGTACTTCTACACAGCGCTGGCTGCGTAAGAAGGAACACTTACGAAAGTTGTGCAGATGGCACATACAGTAACAACAATATATTAGCCTTCACAATGCAGTGGCAATGTGTGGGGCGGAGCTTCCCTATGGTGCTTCTGTTTTATTTGATATCAACAAGTGTTCTCCAAAATGACTTGTACTTATTACTATACCTTTAAATTAAGAGTGCACCGATTCAATGACCAGCGCCCAGATCTGGCCGGTTTTCATCTTTGCTGATCAATGATTCAAGTATAGTCAGTGATCTGCCAATCATATTTTCGCCACATTAGCTTCTCATATAGCTCAGTGGGCTAGGACTAAAGCTAGTTCTCTTTTAATAAATTATCTACAGCCTACAGCCACTTAGACACATAACTGACCTTCGGCTCCACATGGAGGGTAAAAATCCCTGACCTTCTCATGAAGGTGAAGTTCAATATTGATCAGTCAATAGCTGTTTAACAAACTTCACATTTCTGAACATAGCATCATAGTCTAGAATTCTTAGAAATATTGCAATTTCCTGACTTGGCAGAACAAAACTGGAAAACAAAAAGAAAATCTCTACAAAAGTCTATTATTGATGCAACTAAAATCTAATTGTTTTCCTTATCAGAAATAGATTTTCCTCAGTTCCATAGCCCATAACTGAGGAGGGAAACAAAGAACCTACCTGGTCTTCCAACATAGTCTTTGCAGCATCTTCCATAACAGACTTGGCGTCACTAGTTTTTTTGCGGTTGATAAAGACGATGCCACCAAGCCAGCAGATAATACCCACAGTGCCTGCGTAGATCAACTCCTTTTTGGCAACCATGGTGCAACGGTCAGGTAAGATCTCCATCAGGCCTGGAGAACAAAATATCCACAGCAGGTATGTCATTACCTTGTAACACTTACAGTAAGACTAATGTTCTCATCCTATTGAGCTTCATCATTCCAATGTACCTAAACAGTGAGACTAGGTATTTTTTGTGGCAATGTTTTCAGTGCAGGACACCGCACAATCAGAGTTTCCGAAAACTATATTAAGAAAAATGTGTGAAGAAATTCCAATTAAATATGTAGGATATTGTTTGGTTAAGTGCAAATTCAGGTTGACACCAATAAACAAATGCATTGTTCATAATGTGAAAACAAACTACAAACTACACTGCCTCTGACAAATTAGGTTTGAGGTTCTGAAAAGGCTTCAGCACAGAATATTTATTTTCTAGACATTCTTTGAGTACTAAACCCAGAATGACTCATCAGCCTTTGGCCACACTTTAAAAGATTGTTGTAACACTTTAACTTCTGTTTTTAGGGTTAGGGACAAATAAGGTTTGGTAAGATGAGCAAATCAAAAATCTTTCAAATTGAACCCTCCTGCTGTCAGCAGACTTCCAGCAGAGTGAGCCAACCACGGAATGTCATATGACCGTGTTGGGGTTGGCGCCCGCTACTGGCGAGTGCATGGGGTCATTTTGACCTATAGGACAGCTGGAGGGTTATCAAAATATTTGATGACATTTTTGTTTTTCTACAAAAGTTAAGATTGAATGCACCTGAATTTGTCAAGTGGTATAACCACAAAATAATGAACAATATTACACCTAAGGATTTGACAGGGTGTTTTATTAAGAATGTAACCTTTTTTAAGCCAGCTTAATTATTTTGTACAAAGTTTTTACAGTTACACCACATTGATATTTTTGGCTTTTTGCCCCAAAATAGTCTCTCAAAATGTATTAAAACCAAAAAGTATAGACTAGGTCATAAAATAAATTATGTAATCAAGTAATATTTATATACATTTTAGAATTCTTCTAAAATATTGTAAAATACATGCACACAAATGTGCCATATGAGCGCCACGTCACTGACCCTTTATCAAAAAGATTAACCGTTATTTATTGAGAAATAACATAGGTCTTGAGAAATAACCAAATCAGTGACTAAATTCTCAAGACATACAAAAGTAAACAAAACAAAGTGTACAAAGGCAAAAAGAAGGACTTGCCAACAAAAAAATAAATGCCACATTTGGCTTAGATAGCTGGCATGTGCAACTACAGGCAAACCAAACTAATGTCCCTCCCTATCACAGTTGGTGTGTCTTTTGTTTTGCCCCCATGTACTGTGAATGCATCAGCTTAGAGTTCAACAAACAATGTCAAAGGAAAAAAGGTTTTGGGTTTCATCTGCCGGTGGTGAGGTCATCTCCTGTCCTCATTAAGCTATTGCAGTGAATATAGCAAGACCACAGAGACCACAGAGGAGACCAGCTTGCTATATTCACTTGGCACTCCTCTGTGGTCTATATTATAGACCACAGAGGAGTGCCAAGCATGCTTCAGTAAACACAGTCATACTACATGTCTGTGAAAGCACAGCGTGTGAAGCAAAGAATGACGGGAATGAAGGCGGTGCTTAAAGCGAAGCAATGGCTGTCGAGTCAATGAGAATCACACCTTTACGGTCCCATTATATCTTATCTCGGATGGGCTGCTAGAAATGGCTGGGTGAGGGGTTGGTATGGTAACTCAGATCCTTGATCAGTCTCCTGCTGAGACCTCTCAGTTCTAATTAGATGGCTTGCTTTCAACTAGCTGTCAGCCCGCTGGCCCGCAGCCTGCCCCCATCACTCAGCAGTAGTGAAACACACTCTCCCAGGCATCGCTGGGGAGAATACACACCTCAGCCAATGTAGACTTCTCAACACAGATATACTGTTGGAGAGTTGACCCTGCAAGATTGACCCTGCAACCAGGCACATGTTTACAAGAAGTAAACAGTGAATAACCGGGCTAAAGAAAAGAAAGCTGTAAGAAAGATGGTTTCCTGGCGTGATGAGGATTTCGTTTAAAGGTATGCAATTTAGAAATAATGTGACCGTTACACACTGTTCAGTTACAAACCCTGGATCCTCTGGATCTGGTTTGCGCACCAGACATTCCACCAGTAGAATGGAGTATGTTGTTTGACATTAAATGCAATTTCTCGAAGGAATGAATGGATTTCATATAAACATGTGGCTACATCACAGTTGTCCTGTAAAGGAGGCTTCTCAAACTAGAACCTATATTTCTCTCACTAACAGCACCGGTTGTTAATGTAACCGTTTGCATGTCAAATAAAAATCTCCAAACCTAAGCCACACATTAATGATGTCACATGTTAGGCCAATACCACGAATGCCACAAGCAGGGCTTACAGACTAGAATTTTTTATGAATATATTATTTGCATATCATAGATACATATGATATAGTGTTTGATCTGGAAGTCCATATATGGTTATAGTGACATAGCAATTTAGGAGGTCTAAAAGGATGCGGTCCATAGAGCCTCCTAGTCCCCCTTCCATTCATGTGGACATAAGAGCAGAGAGGCTTACTAGCCAACAGTATGTGTTTGTCCGTATCATGGAACAAGACACCTTAACTGCTATCTGCTCCAGGGGTGCTTGGTTAAAGCAAGGATATTTTTTCACATCCAACAGAAGTGCTTCCAGGAAATGTTATTCCCACATTAATTAAAACATAACAACTACACTGTTTCCTGGGTAAACTAAACCACCCACATTCCATTCTAAAGCCCAGACTCAAGATGCTTTCTGTACAGTAAATTAACCTGACATGCCAGATTGATTGTTGTTCACAAGTCCATCTAGGAAGCTGTCCATAGGAACTGTTTGTTTAGGGCGGTTTCTGTCATAAACATCTTGTCAGTTAATTGGAAAAACCATTTGTCTGTCACCGTAACTTCAACCACTAAAAACAATATGATGTCGTAGGAAATAAAACGTTTGCCGAAACCAGTTGGGAGTAGAGCAAAAACATATTTTCCGTCTAAAAAAGCCTTCAATGCTGTTTGTTCTATTTTCAATGAAGATATAGATAGTCTTCAGTTGAGATAAAACTGACGATAAAACATCATCTATGTTAAGCTTTTTAGGATCCGCCATTGTTATTTTCAAGTTTCCAAGTCGCTTTCCCTGTCGTCACACCTAAACCACGACCGTAGCTGTAACGACGACGTTGATTTGAAAGGTTTGAATTGAATGCTTCTCGGACTACAGTCGCAATGATCCCTAGCCTTTCCAGACTGATTCTCGCGGCGAAATTATATTGAAGCTAATGAGATCAGGATGGTCTCACGAGGCAAACAGTAAATACAAAGACAGGTAAACCTCTGAATATCAATAGCCAATAACATGTAGCCATTTGCCTACCCAAGACATCCAGGGAGCTTTGGTGGTTGGAGATGATGACATATGGCCCTTCTGTCTGCAGATGCTCCCATCCGCTCACCTCAAACCGCAGACCCAGGAAGTACTTCACATGGCGAACCAGGAAGCGGATGACCCTTAGGGGTACAACATAAATGGTTACTGGACAGGTGCTAGCGGAAGCAGTGAAGGTTCCAGTGGTGTACACATCTTACTGATATCCTCATCAAACAATCGATTGATTAAAAAGGTAGATAATGTACTGTAAGCTAATACACTTTTTGTCAAATTCAGTTCGCTGTGTGCTTGCTGAAAAAAGAATCTAGTGATATATACAGCCCTGGCTCAGTAAATGGGAACAAAATCAAAGTGGTGCACACTATACCACACATCACTATCCTAGCCCTAGCAATGTGTATCCAAGCTTCTGAGAAAGCACCCTATGACAATGAAGCGAGAGGTGTTTCTGTTTTGACTGAGTTCAAATACCAACAAGCTTTCTCCAGAATGACTGACTATACCTTTAATTGAACAGCATCCAGCTAGAGAAAAACTTCAACAATTATTAGTGTCAAACAGGTGAGTCTTTGGTTGTTGGAAAAAATCAACAGGATAAAGAAACCAGAAACCTAAATCTAGGAATAATTGTGTTAAGTTTGTCTCTGTCTTGGCTGTAATTTGTTAGCCTGAAGTAAGATAAATGCTCAAGTGTGCTTTAATCCAGACAGTTTGTGCCATCTGGTTGAGCTTTTACATGCCTCTAGCTCTGCATAAGGTAGGAAAACATATTTTCAAATCCAAAACCAAAAAAAGAACTGGTTGGATTTAAATGAAAACTAAACCTATCAATAAATGAATAAAAGGACATGCGATACATTTTCAATTATAGAATTGACAGCAAACTACCAATCTTGTGACTTAATTTAATGTGATGATGGCATATCACTGTCATACAGGCTAGGATAATAGGTCAGGCCATACATGATAGATTGGCATAATTAAGTAAAGGGTCATGAGAGAAACCTTTACACCAGAATACAATCTTCACTTTTTATCTTTCTAGACGTCACTACAATGATGCCACACCCACACTTGTGGTCCTGGTTAGCAATGTACTGTAGACACCACTGTGATGAGAAACTGCATGATTTTCTGTTATTTCTGACCAATTCACAATGCTTTTGCACTGTCCAAATGCCATATAATAAATCTCCTTTACAACTACTAAGCTCTTAACAATCTGTAAACAGTCCTGTATGCCTCAAACATTGTACTGAAACTCACAGATTTCAGTTTTGAACAAGACAAAAGCAAGCGACACAAGGCAATCCAACTGGACAGAGAGCCACTGACCCTGGGGGAGCTGTCTCAAGAAGCACTCCATTGACCCATACAGACCGTTACTCTATTACAACTGAATTACAACTGAACCTATTACAGCACAACTGAGCAATAGCTTAAAGCTTCTGTGATAAATAAAGCAGATATAGCGTAACTGGTTAATTTATGAATTTTTTGTAGTAATGTTAATGCATAAAAAGGTTCTACTTGTTATAAACACCTGCTTTCATTTCTTGGTTCCAAAATACCAGAAGAAATCACACAACCTGTTTTACCATGTGTATAAAGCACTGTAGTAATGTGTATTTTCTGAGCTTGGTCTAAACATCCTTCTTCCCTTCTTGGGTTTTACTGTGCGCTGGTTGGCATGTTTTGGGCTTCAGAGATTTGAGATTAGAGATTTGATATGTTGAACTGGTGTTAAACAAAAAAGACAAGCTGACAGAAAATTACTTAATGGTTTTTTTCTAAAAGGTTGAGGTAAAACCCAACTTTCACAAAGGCCCCATGCTCGGTCCACCTGAGTCAGCCTCTGAGGAATTCAACACAGTATTAAAATGCCCTGGTGTGTGTGTGACGAGGGCAAATCATTGCAATAAACTGTATTGTCTTTAATTAATCAATGAACCCTTACTGTCTGTCTCCCAGTGGATTGCTCTAGCTACATCTCCATTTCTACCACTCACTATCTCAAACACTTAGTCACAGTGAACGGATCAAGATAACCTTTGAGCTAACAGAATGGTACACTGGGGGAACATGACACCCCTACTGGCCAACACAACAGTGAAACCTTTATACTAAGTACATTGAGGCCACATGCATGTGGCTGTTAGTTCTAGGCTAATTAAACCACAGAGTGGAGTCTGAGTGAACACTGTCACAGTTGTGTGGGCTTCAACTATTCTGTAACTTTTAGGCAAGTTGAAATACCCAGACTCCAGACTCTTACTTATTACTCTTATGTAATTATGGGATGCAGTCAGATAGTGGGCAGGGACAGGCATACAATTTAATTCCTGGACTGATTAAATGAGACAATCCTTGAGAGGCTCTAAAGCAAAGTATAGCTCAAAACCCAACAAACAATAATACAAAAATATTTTACTGGTATAAGACTATCAGGAAGGTGACTGGTTTGTGGTTGTGGTACTTTAGCTATAAGATAACGATAGTGGCAACCGACCTTATCTTTTAGATTAGGCCAGCCAAACGTGTCCACACATGTCGACGCATGATTGATGCAGATGTTGCAATTACAGTTAAAAAAAATAATAATAATTGAGCAAACTACTAGAACATAAAATAACGACAATATGTACGGACAATGTACTGTAGCTAGTTAATGACAGGAAACGAATGCCATCATCTAATTAAGTGTTAACAACAGTCCATGGCAATGGAAATTAGAATTCCTGGCTTGACCTAATCTAAAGTGTTGCCACCGCCTTTATGTCGAGCTACATAACAGTAGTACTGTATTGCATTAATTACAATTTTCTTCAAATCACCTACTGCAATGTGCAGCAATTGGGTGACCAAAACATAATGTAATAGCACTGCATGGCATCTTACGTTTGTTAGTATGCCACATAGTAATTCGACTTTAGGTAAAGTAATAAAATAAATGTAAATGATCAACTAACAGTACGGCATGGCAGATATTTAGCCATATAGCTAGCTAGCGTTAGCTGTCACGGTGTCGTGCCCAAACTGTTCTCTACACATTTTCCAGTTTACAACCACGGAACTGTAATGATGATGATAATAATAATAATAATAATAATAATAATAATAATAATAATAATAATAATAATTATTATTATACATACGTTTATTATAACATGTTTGCACTATGTTCTCCGTGTATCAGAAAGTACTGTTATGTTCATAATACAACCGGTACCGTACTGTACTGTAGTGTACTGTAACAATACTGTAACAGTCACAACACATTCATTATAATGTACTTTACATATGTTTTTTGTCCTTAGTCTACAGCCCGTCTTGCTTTGTATAAACGTTTATCCAAATTAAAAGATTCACATGCATATATGTGAAACGTATAATTTCGGCGGAAGGACAATTTTGACACCACATCTGGCTGTTAATGCAAGCAATTTACCTCATATTTTCAATGTCTCTACCACCGCTTTTCAGCAAGCAGAGGGGGATCGCTAGCATTGCCAAGCACATCATCCACGCGACGTAAAAACACTTTTTGAAATAAAATACAAACGTGCTGCTGGTCCACATTAGAAGTGGAATCAGAAGTAGCGGTATCATCCACAGTGCATCCATGATCGTCAGAGAAAGTGCCAGCAAAACACACGGTTCGATGGGAATGTCGCTCGCTAGCTGGCTGGCTGGCTGGCTGGCTGGCTTGCTGGCTGGCTGGCTGCTAGCTACTGTGCACCAGCGAGAAGCAGCGCCGTGACACTGGCAAGCATTACAATGGAACTGTTTTTCCCCCCTTGATCCAAAGCGATGGTAGTGTATATATTGGATTGCTGAAGATGAACGCGAAACCTCTTCATCTGTTGCTAAATGACAATACGGGGCGGAGCCTAAATTCGTCATCTGTTCATGTTTTCTCACAGTATATTTCCGGTTTCCGGAGTTATTTCTGACGTTAACGCAATGTCAGTAGTCTTCTACCTGGCTGGCCCACAGTGTGTAATATACATTGGAATTAACCCTCGTAATGTACTCGTAATATACTATTTAGCCACACGGCGGCGCCATCTGATTGTGTATGATTTGTGTGTTTTTCAATTGTCATTGCTGAGTGTATTTAT
>JAODUG010005037.1:0-10229 GCA_027564795.1 Aphredoderus sayanus
GAGAGAGAGAGAGAGAGAGAGAGTGAGAGAGTGAGAGAGAGAGAGAGAGAGAGAGAGAGAGAGAGAGAGAGAGAGAGGGAAAATAATAGAGACAGAGAGAGTGGTAGGGAGTACAATCGCAGGGGAACGGGTGAGATAAAGCTGGACGTGCGAGGGGGTGTGTGGTGTGTGTGTGTGTGTGTGTGTGGGTGGGGGGGGTGGTAGACTTCATTAAAACTGCAGGTAATCAGAGTGACTGGGCGGAGGGGTCGCCCAAACACAGTACAGAGAGGCCTAACTCAATCTGAAGCGCTGCTCTCCTGAGTGCAGCCTGAGCCAAACGCACAGTCACAATCACATTACACACACTAACAGCACCATTACGCCCTGTAGCAGCTCTACCCCGAAGGCACACGCACACACGCTGCACATACGGCACAGACACAGAGGTCAAATCACACACATGCACAAACAGGTCGAACACACACACACACACACACACACACACAACTTAACATGGACAGACACGCACATGCAGGGCAACACATACAGACACACAAATAATATGTAAACACGTGTCGACAAACAAAATCATACACTCTGCCCCAGGAGACAAAATTGCTATTTGCTCTATATAAGCCCTTATGAGGACAAACACAAAAACAGGGTTGACACACACACTGAGTGAAACACACATAGCACATAATAATGTGGTGTGTGTTCTGGGTAAACACGTGTGAACACACAAACCGCTCTCTCTGGCATAGACACCCCATCAGACAGACTAAAGCATTAAACACAGCCCAACATACAATCACGCCAAAACACCACACGGAGAATAGACTGTGTAAAGACATTCCACGCGCACACACACACACACACACACACACACACACACGCGCGCACGCACACACACTGTCTTGCTTAATAACCAACATTATGCATCCGGCATAAGCCATACAAAAAAGAAAACAATTACACTCTGCGCCTGGGCTAAAACAGACCTCTCATCTGGAGGAGAAAACACGGAGCCCTCTTTTACAAGGCCTCAAATGAAACACCCAGGAGCAGAATAGCTTTAACGTCGTTGGAAAAAAGGTACCAGTCAAAGGCAAAACAATAGCCCCAGACAAGCTCTCTGAGTACAGAGCTGTAGCCCCAGACAAGCTGCGATGTAGCTTGCAGCGATTTGCAGGCGGGCTGCTGCTGCTTAGCTCAGTGAGGGGTGACTAGGAATGCGGCTGAGACAGAATTAAGGTATGCTGCTAATTGGATGGCAGGGGTTTTCATAGGCTGGACCCTGTGCAGATGTTCTAAAAGCTGGGGTCGCGTAGACCATGGTGTCTGAACGCACCAACACTCGACAGGACTGAGTCACACATCATTGAGCTATCCCGTTAAACAGCTCCGGGGCAATCTCTGAAAACAGCCAGGTCTGATAAACATTAGCGCACATGATTAGAACTACTTAGTGGACCTTTAATGGCTCAGGATGGGTCATGGATGAAAAGAGAAGGGGGGTTGAGAGGGTATGCCGTGAACACTGGCTTCCTCTAAGAAGCTATACAAGATGGATGAAGACATACAGCACAGCTTCTTTGCGACTTCAAAAGTTACTTCTCAACTGCTAAAGTTAGTTTAACTGTACTAACTCCTGCACGGCAAAACAAAACCGTGTGCCACAAAATGTTTTTTGCATAAGGGTTTTCTATCCAATTTTAAAAAGTAATTCAACTGAATGGCAACCAGCAGCAATTTGTGTTTTGACCTACAGTTAGTTTACAAATAATTCTGTGTACTGTACTAATTTATAATGAATGAGTAGTGATGTGTTTGTCAGTAACAATGAATCACTTGTGTATTTGTGAGAGTGTGTGTCTTTTGCGTTTGCGTTTCGTCACCTTGCGAAGCCGTCCATTACTGGTGCCAAGAAAGACCACAGTGTGTTTGTGGACGTCGTCCACAGCTACGGAGCTGAGGCCAGTGTACTTATAGATCGGTGTGGCCCTCAAGGGCCTCCGTAGGGCCAATGGATGCTGTAGGTGGGCTGCACCGCAATCCAACTGCTCTGGTTGCAACTGGGACACAAACAGAATAATAGCAATCAGCACCTCTCAGCCCTAAGGAGACATAACAGATTAAAAACAGCACAAAAAGAATGAAGCAACAAAATTGAAGATGCAGACATTATCACACCTTCTGTATGGATTTTACTGAAACCGATTTTAAATTCAAGATAAAAGTCTGTGTCAGGGCATCAGTATGTGACAACCAGGCCTATGATCATATCTAAATGTGATTCCAAGAGGCTTACAAGTGTCCTTAGTACTGGAAGCTTTCTGTCTTTGTCAAATTCTCAACGGGAGTGATAAAATGTTTGTGCCATTCCACGTAAATGCTTGGATGAACACCAGTGCCTATGGGGCTTTCTCTGAACATTTTAAATCACAAAAGCAAAAAGGAATTTAGTGGGTTTTTTTGTCCTTTCCCACGAACCCTTGTGCTCCCTTCCTCCTCTCTTATCATAACTTGTGTTGTCTTTCTGGCAGTGCTGGCCTTAGTCTACAAAAATATCAGATTTCACCACTAAAGGCCAAACTATAAGAAAGACCAGCTTTCTTCTATGTTACATGCAGGTTGGTAGACTGTAGAGCAGAGAACAAAACAATAGCTTTTCAAATTAGAAACCAGCGCCTATCTGGGGGAAGGCATGTGTTGGTCAATTGGGAGAGGAATTCAGTCAACAACAGAAAATCTGTATCTTTACAGTATGACCGCATATGTCGAAGAAAACACATTGGGCCACCATACTTTCTTGCTTCTACTTCTACTCATATTCAAGGCTGGAATCTCACATAATTTCTCTCACAGCTTCCCTAGCAGTACAAACAGTGAAGTCCCAAAATGTGGCCTTAGTATTTCCAGGAGGTGAAAGAGGTCTACTGTAATTATGTTTAGTTTGGTGAGTTTGTTGGCTGCAATGCGGACAAGGGCTGTTGAGAAGTCTTAGTAGAGGCAATTTATTTGATTGTGATATAACTACGAATATGTATTGTACTGTTATCTACTAAAACCTGAGTTTCTATAAGTATGCATTATTCACACAAGCTATAGGGCCTACAGTATAGGTTTAGGGTATAGTGACTGAGGAATCTTACCCGCAGGAAAATAACAATGTTGTCCAAAATGTATGTAAATACTGGTTTCATAACATTATGTTTGGATTTTGTGATGTCACGTGACCAGTCGTCTTTTAAGAAATCACGACCGACATAGGCTATGAATGATTCAATGCATTTATGCACTGAATTTGCTACAACCGCTGCTGAAATATATACGGCTTGTTAGAGCACAGGTGTGCTTTAACAATAAGCCAGGATAGTCTGTAGTTAGATAATTAATGAATAAATACATATATGAGTAAATACGAAAATAGCCTAAATAAATAAATATTAGGCATATACATATTAGAATATAAATAGTGTATTTCTTGTTATATTATACTTTTTATAATAGTATTTTCTAAAATACAAAGTACAGAAGTCGACTTACAGGGTTAAAAAAGCAAAATCACTTACCACCAGATTTTCCTTCTGAATACACGCTGCCCCGGAGCCCTGAATGACGCTGTCCAGCACCTGCACGTCGCTGCTACTAGGGGAATTGGAGCAGCTCCTCCGGCCCCGCCGGATCTCTTCCTCGATGTCCCCAAACCTGAACGCGCATAGAGCTGACGTTCTGTCCGCTTTGGCAAACACTCCAAACAGGTAAGCCTCTGTTCCTTTCCCGCTATCGGTGTGGATGTCCGCTGGATACACGGACAACAGGCGGTTGTAAATGTTACCGTTATATCCACATTGTAGAGGCATCTGGATGTAGGATTCGGTCAGCTTTCTGCTCTCGGGGCCCGAGGTGGATTTTCTAGGGGTTTCCGTGTCTAGGCATATCCTGGCAAGGATGCTGTTGGGCTGACTCTCCTTGTGTCCCATCTGTGCGTCATTGTTGATCGCAATATAGGAATAAGACTTCTGTATGAAAGCGTGGACAAAGTTAAGCTTGTTTTTCGTTTTAACTTCTTGTTTGATTTTAAACACGTTATCCTCGGACGGGTTGATGTCATATGTGAAAAGTCTAGACAGATCCTTAATGTTCAGAGATCTGATGGCGATTTCTGGGGTGTTCTCGAAACGCAAATCCTCTTTGCTATGGTTCATGGGGAAAAACTGGGTGCCGGCGCCCGTGTAAGTGGCTCCAACCAGGAGCCGGGCGTTGCCGCCGTGACTCCTAAAGACAAGGCCAACCGTGGATGCGTCGGCGTGATTGGCAGCGATGTTGAGCATGCTGGGGAACACAGTCTTCTCCCCTTGAGGTGGAAACTCTACCGCTATCTCCGAGATGTTGTCCATCTTCCTGAGTTCACAAAACCCCTGGTACACGGAGCCACACACAACCACGATCCCCTGCTCCCGATCCAACTTTAGCAGTTTGTTGTAGTTGTCTGTGAGGGACATAGAATGCTCGCACGAAGCCTGGGGCAGCTGTGGCGCGTGGCACAACAGGTTGTCTAACACCGGTCCCGTCTTATTCTCCACCTCAACGCTCAATGTCCCGTTCAGCTGGTAGATGGCGTTCACGGTGGCAAGGTAAACTTTCCTGGACACTTCGTCCACCACGAAGTTATTGGTGCGGGTTGGACAGGCGAAGACCTCTTGGATTTGTAGCGCGCTGGCAAGGCGCGGACCGTGGACACTCCAGCGCGTTTCCAATGCCAAGACGGCGAGGATAAGAACAGCTGTTTCTATCGAAGGAGGCATTTTTCCTTCTGGCCGGCATCCGCGTGTTCTGTGCCGAGGGGTGCATTGAGTAAAGACGAAATTGTGTGTTTGTTCCTACTGCGACAATCGGAGAGGAAAAGCTGTTTCCTGCTCAACGCCTCAACACAGAGTGACGTGATAAGGGAATCGTGCTACCCTTTCTCTACAGCGCAGGGAGCTGCAGGCAGCCTCCTCAGTCCCCCGTCTTGCTCTCTGTAGACCACTACACTCATTAATCATCTATTAGTGATTCTTTAGAACCAGAAACGTCAGATTTAATGAATTCCTTAGTTTCTTGGTGATGTGTAATTACAATAGACATATAGCCAATGGTTTACACAACTGATAAGTAAAACTAGTTTAAATTAAAATAATCTCAATTAGTCTAAGTTGTAAAGAACGCAATACACATAAGCATGTGTGAAAGTAAACGAAATCATTCATTATTTTCTTACAAATAAATCTCCACCCAGCATTCTGCTCATGTCTGGGTTAATGACATGTCATATACCTCCATAGTCCCTCTGCTCTTAGATTCGTTCTGCAGATTTGTATGGTTCCGATTTGGGCACATAAGTAGACCTGCCGTGAAAGTGCAACCATATGGGCACAACAGCACATTTTTCCGGTTTTAACGTTCATCCACTTAGAAGAAGCTTTACGGACTCATACATATTTAAATATTTAAGATCAACGTAGTCTATATGCGTTCCCCTCATAAATTAATTAATAAGGTTAGTTTTTCTGTCGTATAACAGATTGGCTAGCAGGAACATATGCTGCCTGCAAATCCATGGATTTCAACAAATCGTCTGTGTAACTGCAAACTTGTGAAACACTTTGGCAATCGCATATCCGATTGATATATCGAGAGGCAAGCCTATTTCTATAAATAAAACAACGCCAACAGCACGTTAATTAGTTTGGATCAATTTTCTGCAGCCTCCATTCCTCTAGGGATGAAAGTTCTAGTTTGTGCGCGTCCCCTGTTTGGCGCTATAGTTGGACTGCCAGTGCGGATGCACAGTCGTAGTTTTAACCTGCGCGCAGCCATGCGCATCAAATGTACCAGTGTAGAAGGAAATGTGTTTTAGCAGCGGACAGCGGTGTCACTGTCCAATCAACTGTTTCAATGCGTCGTAGCGTTTGTGTAGGTCTTCTCATGGGAGGGATGTGTGTGACTGTGTGTGTGTGAGGTATGACCACCTAACGGCTATCAAGCACTGGATAGTAGAGGTGCGACTGAACGCTGTGATTTCGTCAGGATCAGTACCAGTAATGTGTGAGGACCTTACACATTAGGTATTTTATCTCTATATCAGTGAAAGATAGAGAGAGACGTTTTGAACATCGAGGCATTATCAAACGTAATTTTATGAGGCCGTTAACATACTAATATCGCGCGACCTCCATTCAGATAGCTACCTAAACTCGTGTACAGTAACTTCTATAAGATACTCGTGATGCCAGATTGTTAATCGCATAAATAGCAAAATACCGCCCCCTCGTGTTACATTATGAAACCGCAAGCAAAATATAGCTCTCTCTTTCTCACACACACACACACATACATTGCTTAAAATAAATAACAACAGTGGCCTAGTTAGTCAGGAATGCACTTTATTTATTCCACACTTGGAAAAGGACACCAGAAGGCACTGGAGTGGTTTAATACACAACCATACCTGTGCAACAAGAGTCCCTGAAAGGTCAAACTCGGGTCAAAGGGATCAGTTCAGCATCAATTCTAGTCCCCCCCCCATGTTAAAAAAGAACAATACATCTACTATTATTTCAATTGTATGTTGAACTCCAGTTGAGTCACACACCCACATCATGAACTGCATCTGAATTAATTTCATCATCTTGGGTGTCAGGGTTTAACTGTCAATCATTTAGGCAGACTTGGCAACAGTACTCTTGACCTGAGCCAAAACACCATTCTTCCTCAAAAGGACAACTGTGTTGCAGCAGCCATCTGTTACGTTTCTATCAGTTTTTCCCAGACCCAGTCCATACCTACAGAACATTATCTATCGGTGTGCTAAAGTGCAGCTGTTCGAACAATCTTTCTGTTATCTTAATATTGGCTGCGCAATGGACTTGAAGATGTACTAAGTCATCTAGTCCTTGATCAAGTGAAGGGATAAGACTAAACATGAACCATGGAATTACACACTCAGGCAATGAAATACACATCTTAGTTTTGGACTAAAGTTCATTATACAGGCTGCAGGTACTTTTACCCTTGCAAAATTACTTTCACGAAAGGACATCCATGTCAATAGAAGCTAAACTAGCTGATTGGCCCCCATGCTCTTCAAAGCCTGCAGGTGCTCTGGCCTACCTGGGTAGACTGAGGTTTGGCACTGGGTGAGCACACAGTAGTGTACTGGAGAATGGAAAAGAGCAGTGAAATAGTGGAGAGATACCACAGGGACCTGGTGTTGAATGGAGCGCACAATGACGTAACAGGCAGTGTACGTTTGACTGGCATGGCAGTGGAAAGGACTTTCACTGTTCATATGAAGCAGCGCTATGCCTGTTCTGACTGTTCTTATATATAGTTCTATGGGTCAACAGGTATTGAACCCTTAAGCACCGGTGACCTGTGGACTTCTGGACTGTCTTTTCTAAGTCGATCACATTGACTATGGTGGGTAATAAGAAAGTTTCCTGGCAACATGACCATGAAATGGCGTTACAACACCACCAGTTTGTTTTACTTACTTATAATGAAACTATGCAGGGATTATGTGTTGCCTTGCACATTACGACATATACTGTACTTGGTGTAAAGACAGGTGAGTAGTTATTTGTGTGGTTGGTATTTTTTATGAAAAGTGGTCCACCTCTGCTCCACTCCCTTTCACTTACTATGATTTAGTATTACCTCCCCTGTCTTAACGCTGTAATAAATCATTTCCGCTTTAAAAAGTAAAAGGATGTAATAATTGCTAGTAGAAACAGTAGGGAAGCACAAGACCCATTGTGACAAAGCATTAGTCCTTTGTGTCCTTTGTGAGCGGTCAGAGGCAAGGTTCTTTTTCATCAAATTTTCACCAAAGCAGGAAATTAACAACTCCCAGGAAGGCTTTCATTCATAGTTAAAAACCACCAATCACAGCTAAGTTAGAGTTCTCTCCCTGAAGGCAGCCAATCACATCACATGTATGCATTTCTCAGAAAATATGTTCTTGGCGTCTGAGGTGAATCCACCTAACAGTTTCCTGACAGGCTCCTCTTAGTGCAAAGTGGGAGGAGCATAATGCTACATGGTACTGAATAAAATAATGCTGTAAATAAAATATTATTAGAAATAACAATATACATGATTAAACTCTAGAGATAAAAACAGTATGACGCTGCGACCTGTGTGCATTAAAACACTACAGTTCATCTCAAAAATGTAAACACAGTCCCTTCCTTCCTAAATTTACTTCCAACTTTTTTCCGTCTCTTTCTATTCCTTTGCTTTCTGGATGCCAAGCCCTGCCCTTGTAGGCTCCGTCGATTACAGTGTCAGTGCCCGGCTTCACAGCCATTCTATTGACCACTACAGTCTTCATGCTTCCGGAACACAACTGCAACGAAAGTCACACCTCTCTGGTGTTACCAAAGCAACAGGTGTCAGGGCTGGTCATCTCGGGGGCTGCAGCGCCCGGTGGGTGTAGCCCGACAGCGCATCCCAGTTCCTCCAGAGGAAGGCGAGGAAGAGGAGGAAGAGGAGGGTGACGATCGAACGTGACCTGGTCTTCATCAGGGGCACCACACAGTTGGCCACGGTGGAGACGAACACTAGCAGGACAGCCATTAGTGCCAGCAAGACGTTGATCAGCTTCCCCAGCAGAGTCCTGGCTGTGGCGTTCTCCAGTCCCTCCAGCTGCACCACCTGCTGCTGCTGCTGTTGCAGCTCCATCTTGGAGATCCTGGTCTGACACGCTTCCAGGGCTTCCTGCATGGGGCGCACAGAACATGCAAGCCATCAGCATACTGTACATGCTCCCGGCAAGGTATTTTCATGCATGATGGGGCTAAGTAAATATAAGACATGTAGCACCCTCTGCTGCCAGAGAATAGAAATGCACTAAGGTGAAGTGAAACACAAATGATGTCACCTAAGCACACAGAACCATAAAACAGAAACCTATGGCCTCATGTAGGACAGGAGCAATAGAGAACAAGCAGGACATTTTACTGTGTATATGTGCATAAGATAATAGGATCATAAGACAGACAAACCTGACTTAATAATGAGATGATTTCAACTATTAAATCCTGGGAAAAACAAGTCCTTTTTATTGCTCATTTGATCACTTTCAATTTTACTTCAATTGTGTACTACTGTATGCAGATCATTCACTAGCAACTTTATAAATAGGTTCAATATGGCAACTACACCTTTCAGGAATTCCCTGTCATTACAAAACAGTAATAAAATATTTCTAAACTGTGTTACTTCACTTTCAGTTTAACTTCGATTGTTTTACATTAATTTAATTGACATCAATTTATGCAAAATATATGTAAAATAAATTGACAAAAAATGTAAAGTAATGGTGAATTATAATTATTCTTTATTACACTGTACAATTGTATCTACATTATTACAAATATTTATACAGTAATTCATTCAAACACAGAAACTGAATATACATTTCCTCTAGTGTTAGACAAACCTGGATGTCCCTGGCTCTCTCATAGGACTGGTAGGCGATCTTCTCTTCCATGCTTGCCAGCTCCTGTTTCAGGTTCAGAATCTCATTTTGGTGAAGCTCTGTCAGGTCATTGAGTTGCTCTTCCAGTCGCTCACACCTGAACACACACAGCAAAGCACACGTGAGAGCTTGAAGCAGAACTAGTTCAGACTAAACTCGGACATTAGCAGGAACTCTAAAGCTGATTGGCCAAATGGCACCAGTGGGGACTGATGACTCGCCCTGTGGCACATAGCAGGGCATTTTTACTCATCTGCTGATCCGACTGGCCAATCACAGATTCAGTAGAAAGGCAGCAGCCAATAACAGTGAACTCAACAAGCGGATGAGGGATCTACGCGGTATGACTATTTACATTGGCACATGCAATTACCTGAAAATACAGACAAAAACTATACAGAAGAGTGTCTGTCTGTGTGTGTGTATATGTAAATATGATTGCCGCTGGCTTGAATTTCCTGGCAAAATAAGCATACTTTAGGCAGGTACCATGCAAATGATATAAGAAGCAATATGTTTTCATATATTTCTGTATTTTAGTAATATCAAAGGATACAGGAGGTGCCATTTGTGTTAAGAAATATGTATGTGTGACACTGAGCAACCTAGATAACTGTGGTTAAGCTATGCATAATGTTCAAGTGTTGTTTTTAATGAGCTATATCATGTGTGAAACTGCATATTCCTGTCTCGTAACCTGCCCTTGACTTGCACTCCC